>JARDYH010000007.1:15627262-15704762 GCA_029215795.1 Anniella stebbinsi
TGAGGTTAGTAAGGTATATTCTTCCTGTCCTTCCTACTCCCTTTCCATCCTTCATCCTTCATATCCTTCAGCATCCGTTTCTAGCTCTGTCAAATTTCCTGGCTGGAATTTACTTTTATCCTAGAACCTGTGACTTGAATTTAATTATTCAAACCCCTCAGGCATTCTGTTGATAAGGCAGGTTAGCATTCAAATAAACCAACTCCTTCAACTTTCTGTAGCATTTCTGATTGCCCTCCTTTGGGTCTGCTTCATAAGGACCTTACAGCCCCTCTCCCTAAGAGTGATGTTACCTTTGTCCTTCGCTTTTAGGAGCCTGCCTGGTTTATAATGTTGAGATGCCAGATGGCCTGATGTGTCTAATGTTCATGACCCTTCTGTTGATGAATACTAACATGGGAAGGAGCTCATATGTCTGTGCTTAAAAGTAATGAGTTCAGTGATTTCTCCTAATCATGGTCTTGGAACTCTTACCATGGGTTAAGATCGCTTAGGGGGCACTCCTATGGTCCCTAGACATTTTCTGAAGGGCTGTAGGATACTGGGGATTGCCCCCTCCAAGTCTGGAGGCAGCACTCTGATCTTGGAAGGGGGGGTCAGAGATCCACCTGCCCCTGCCCCCTCACAATCAGAACAGAAAGAACTGCTCAGGCTGGTCTCCGAGGTTGGAAAAAAACAACCTCAGAGAGAAGGAAAAGGGGATGTTTCAGTGAGCAGGGAGGTGAGGAAGGCCATGATATGAGCAATTCTGAGGCCTCCTCAGCCTCCTTCCCTCTCGCTCCAAACCAAAGTTGATAGATGAGCATAAAAGCCTATGAAGGGCAGGAGATATCCTCCTGCCCTGCATTGGATGATCGGAAGCCTCCATGATTGGGGGGCTATGAACCATTGAGGGCACAATTGAGAGGATTGGATGGCACCCTTATTTGTCTTTCCCTGTAGTCTGTGAGTTAGCCTCCTTTCTCAAGCTGTCTGCAATTATTTGCTTTACACATTTGAGAGCTGTTTCACACATTATAGGTGAGCATTTGTATTTGCTACTGAGTGAACTCTTGACAGGGAGTCACAATACGTTGGTTAGCTAACATGATATGGAACTCCATATTTGTTGTATTCATACTTTACAAAAACATAATTGGTATACATCTAAAACTTGATGTATGAAAGAGCACTAAATCTGCCAGGCTTCTAACATCACCAGTTTCATATATCATCTTTTTCAGATGACTGCCAACTTTCCAGTCTAAGTTTTTACATTGATCTGGTTTGGATGACAGGACAGCTCATCATAGGTTAATTAACCCTCAATTGGCCATGGCATATGCCATCCACCGTTATGAATAGCCAAGCCCTGGCTGGGGTTGACGTGGCTTTTTGTGTTGTGCGAGGCTGGCCGGGGATGGTTAAACAACCCTCGCATAACTCTAGAACAGACTGTGGGTTAATTAACCCAAGATTGGCTGTTGTGTCATCTAAACTGGCCCATTATTTTAGATACACTGCATATTGTGCGCCCACATCATTACCAAAATAACTTCTGCATGAAAATGAACCTGACGCTTTCTATTAGAATTGTGCTTCGTCTCAATTCCAAACACCGAATCCAAGTTGAAGCTGGTTTAGGACTGGAGTGGGCTGCCTCATCCCGAATCAGCAAAGCGCTTCAGATCGATTCAGCCCAATGGCCAGCTGCTGCCACCTGCCTGCCTAGCAATCCATGGTCCTCTCCGTGCTGGGAATATGGCTTTTAAACCAAGAATTTTAAGATGTCTTGATTAGGGATGTGCACTGGATCGGACCCGATCCACGATCCGAGTCTGGTCCAGTGGGAAATCGGATAAATTATCCGATTTCTGATCCGACAGCTGGATCGGCTGATCCAATCCGAACCGGTCCGAAAAGGCTCCGAACTGGTTCGGCGGATCGGTGGATCGGCGGGCGCCCACTGGCGCCCACCGCCGCTTCCATTGGCCGGCGCCAGCGGGCGCCCGCCGATGAAAGTGGACAGCGGGGGGGGGGAGGAGGGGGGCACTTACCTTCCCGGCCCGTCCGCTCCCGTCCGGCGCCGGCGGCTACTACCAGCGGGCTCCGCGGCCTGCTCCAGGGTGGCGCGCCGGGTGATGTCATCACCCGGCGCGCTACTCTAGAGCAGGCCGCGGAGCCCGCTGGTAGTAGCCGCTGGCGCCGGACGGGAGCGGACGGGCCGGGAAGGTAAGCAGGGGGCGCGCGGAGGGGAGGAGGGGGCGCGCGGAGGGGAGGAGGGGGGCCCTTACCTTTCCGGCCCGTCCACTCCCGTCCGGCGCCGGCGGCTACTACCAGCGGGCTCCACGGCCTGCTCCAGGGTGGCGCGCCGGGTGATCACCCAGCGCGCTACTCTAGAGCAAGCCGCAAAGCCGGCTGGCGGTATCCCCTGGCGCTGGACGGGAGCGAATGACCCTAACAGGTAAGCAGTGGTGGGGAAGGGGGCTTACCCCCCTCGGAGCTGTCCGCTTCTATCCGCGGGTGCCCGCGGGCGCCAGCGGATGGAAGCGGACGGCCCCGGGGGGGGTAGGGAGCACGGGGGAGGGGGCTTACCTGCCGGGGCCATCCACAGCGGATGGCCCCAGGGGGGAGGGAGTTAGGCCCCCCCTCACCCACCCGCCGCCATTTTTTCCTCATAGACTTGCATTGCAATGCAAGTCTATGGGGAAAAAAATGGCGGCCGATCCAAAAATTTCCGATTTTTGGATCGGGATTGGACTTGATCCGGTCTGGGGGGCCTCTGATTTTGTCTGAACCGATCCATGACAAAATTGGAGGTCCCGATCCGGGTCCCGATCCAATCCGGGGGGTCCGTGCACATCCCTAGTCTTGATTGTTATTTTGATATCGTATTGGTTTTATATGCGCTTTTCATTAATTTTATGTATTTGATTTATATTGTATTGTTGTACTAATGTTGTTCCCTGCCTCAATCCAAAGGGAAAAGTGGGTAGGAAATAAATCAATATATTATTGTTATTATTTGTATTATTATCATTATTTGGCCAGTGCAGATGATAATTTTGGTTCAGTTCAATTTTTAGCTGAATGTGACCAGAATGTGCACATTTCGCAGGATGGAAAGAACTTGAACTCTTTTTTTAAAAAAACCATGTGAGCGAAAGCCAAATTGACAGACTCATCCCTAGTATTGAGGAGCACAGCTCTCAAGATCATTTTAGATCACCTGCTCACTTGTGACAAGAATGGTGTGTGCTTTATTCTGGCTACCTTGTGAAGTTGGACCCCAAAGTCCTTTGGATGTTGTCAACCTTGTGATGCTGATACCTCACAAGATTGTGTGTGTTGCCTTTGTGGAGTGGAGGCAGTAAATGACGACACAAGACGCAGAAAATGGGTTTAAATAGGGCCACATTTATTAAAGATCTGCAAAGGGGGGTGTTCCTCTAGGTCATCCAGTATAGCCTTTTTACAGCCCCCTTAACAGAGTCAGGTGAGCCATTCCTGCCCCTAGGTTGGCGCTGCTCACTTCACCCTCCCACGTGCCTGCCCCGAGTGGGTGAGAAGGGTTGGCCTCAAAGGTAATCCTTATCTCTCCAGCTAGGCCGTGGGGCTCAAAGCTGGGAGCCTCAGGTATTACCAGTCACCACAACAGTGCCTGGGAATGCTCACCATTCAAAATCCCCCTCTGGATGCCCTTCCCTACCCACCAGAAGCAAATGTGACCAAATTGTAGAAATAGGCTAATTGTAGATTAGCCTATTTAATACTCCCAAAACTGTCTTATAGTGTGGAGTAGGCAAAAAAAACCCATGAACAACCTTGGAACATGAGCAAACAATTCCTACTTGGCCCCAGATGGTGACCAGCAAACTCACACTGCCTACGAGGTGGGTGGGAGGGAGCCACATGAGCAAAGAGGAGGCTGGGAGGGATGAGGGCCCCTTTATAGGGAAAAGGCCTTTTCAGTGGTGGCCCCCCAATTATGGAATGATCTCCCTGACGAGGCTCGCCTGGCGCCAACATTGTTATCTTTTCGGCGCCAGGTCAAGACTTTCCTCTTCTCCCAGGCATTTAACAGCATATGATGAGGTTTTTTTGTGTTTTTGTGTTGTTGTTGTGCTTTGACCCAGAAGGATATTGTAATTTTAACTTGTTTTTATGCTTTATGTTTTTAAATTTTGTATATTGGTGTTTTAATTGTTCAATGTTTTTAATTTTTGTAAACCGCCCAGAGAGCTTCGGCTATGGGGCGGTATATAAATGGAATAAAATAAATAAATAAATTTATAGGCTTGAATCCCCTCCCAGTCTGGTGGCACCATCCCCACTCCTCCAATGGTGAGCGGGCACATCTCGCCAGGCCTTTCCCCACCCGCAAAGGCCTCGCCACACCCAGGCTAGCCCGGGCGTGGAGGAATGGCTCACGTGTGTGTGTGCATGTATTTGTGCAGTTCCTAACCTTTCTTTAGATTTCATTCAAATATACTGGATCAAACAGTTCACTTGGTACAAGTGCTGAGTAGATTTAACAAACCACACTGTTTCCCCCCCCCCCCCTAATAAATTTGTTTTCAGAGGTTTATGATGCACTTTCTTGTTTTTTAAACTCAAATCAGCACTGGGCATTTTCCTCCCCAGTTGTTTCCCACAAAGTAGTCCTGTTTGTTCTACTCAGAATGCCGCATTGATAGCTTTCATATAGCCTGAAGTATTAGCCAGCTTTGAAAGATATTTTATTTTACACTATTTATTAGGGGTGTGCACGGACCCCCCGGATCGGATCGGGACCCGGATCGGGACCTCCAATTTTGTCCCGGACCGGTTCGGACAAAATCGGAGGCCCCCCGGACCGGATCGAGTCCGATCCCGACCCAAAAATCGTACATTTTTGGATCGGCCGCCATTTTTTTCCCCATAGACTTGCATTGCAATGCAAGTCTATGAGGAAAAAATGGCGGCGGGTGGGTAAGGGGGGGCCTAACTCCCTCCCCCCCCGGGGCCGTCCGCTGTGGACGGCCCCGGCAGGTAAACCCCTCCCCCGCGCTCCCTACCCCCCCTGGGGCCGCCTGCTTCCATCCGCTGGCGCCCGCGGGCGCCAGCGGATAGAAGCGGACGGCTCCGGGGGGGGGTAAGCCCCCTTCCCCGCCACTGCTTACCTTCTCGGCCCGTCCGGCGCCGGTGGCTACTACCAGCGGGCTCCGCGGCCTACTCTCGAGTAGCGCGCCGGGTGATGACATCACCCGGCGCGCCACCCTGGAGCAGGCCGCGGAGCCTGCTGGTAGTAGTAGGCGCAGGCGCCGGACGGGAGCCGCCGGGCCGGGCAGGTAAGGGCCCCCCTCCCCCCTCCCCCCTCCGCGCGCCCCCTCCTCCCCTCCACGCACCCCCTCCTTACCTTCCCGGCCCGGCGGCTCCCGTCCAGCGCCGGCGCCTACTACTTCCAGCAGGCTCCGCGGCCTGCTCTAGAGTAGCGCGCCGGGTGATGACATCACCTGGCGCGCCATCCTAGAGCAGGCCGCGGAGCCTGCTGGGAGTAGTAGGCGCCGGCGCCGGACGGGAGCCGCCGGGCCGGGCAGGTAAGGGCCCCCCTCCCCCCTCCCCCCTCCGCGCGCCCCCTCCTCCCCTCCACGCACCCCCTCCTTACCTTCCCGGCCCGGCGGCTCCCGTCCGGCGCCGGCACCTACTACTTCCAGCAGGCTCCGCGGCCTGCTCTAGAGTAGCGCGCCGGGTGATGACATCACCCGGCGCGCCACCCTAGAGCAGGCCGCGGAGCCTGCTGGGAGTAGTAGGCGCCGGCGCCGGACGGGAGCCACCGGGCCGGGCAGGTAAGGGCCCCCCTCCCCCCTCCCCCCTCCGCGCGCCCCCTCCTCCCCTCCACGCACCCTCTCCTTACCTTCCCGGCCCGGTGGCTCCCGGCCGGCGCCGGCGCCTACTACTTCCAGCAGGCTCCGCGGCCTGCTCTAGAGTAGCGCGCCGGGTGATGACATCACCCGGCGCGCCACCCTAGAGCAGGCCGCGGAGCCTGCTGGGAGTAGTAGGCGCCGGCGCCGGACGGGAGCCGCCGGGCCGGGCAGGTAAGGGCCCCCCTCCCCCCTCCGCGCGCCCCCTCCTCCCCTCCACGCACCCCCTCCTTACCTTCCCGGCCCGGTGGCTCCCGGCCGGCGCCGGCGCCTACTACTACCAGCAGGCTCCGCGGCCTGCTCTAGAGTAGCGCGCCGGGTGATGACATCACCCGGCGCGCCACCCTAGAGCAGGCCGCGGAGCCTGCTAGTAGTAGTAGGCGCCGGCGCCGGACGGGAGCCACCGGGCCGAGAAGGTAAGTGCCCCCCTCCTCCCCCCCCCGCTGTCCACTTTCATCGGCGGGCGCCCGCTGGCGCCCGCCAATGGACGCGGCGGTGGGCGCCAGTGGGCGCCCGCCGATCCGCCGATCCGCCGAACCGGTTCGGAGCTTTTTCGGACCGGTTCGGATTGGATCGGCCGATCCAGCTGCGGGATCGGAAATCGGATAATTTATCCGATTTCCCACTGGACCGGACTCGGATCGTGGATCGGGTCCAATCCAGTGCACATCCCTACTATTTATGTCAAAAGCTTCAGAATGACAATAACACAGATGAGTTGGATTTCTCTTTTGGCTATTTAGCTCTACCTGTGTTTCAGTTCAATGTGCAAAAGTGGTAGACAGACCCCAATTTGATTAGGAAGTTATGTATTACAGGCCTTAAGTCACTTTCAGGTTTTAAACCTGAGGGCTTCAGTCAAAGAGCCTATCCACATTGCCCTTAAAACAACTTATATTCTGTTTAAAAATGTGGTTTTTAAAGTCATTTCATTACGTGGTAGGACACACTGAGCAGTACTTACATTTCATAGTGACTGCTTCCTCCACCGTCAAAGTGTTCAATGGTGTTTTACAGGGTTGATTCCTTTTCTCCTTTCGTTTTTGTTTTGCAGGCTGCTTGACCCTCCCACTTCTGTCTCCGTAACTCAAGCAGCCTGCAAAACAAAAACGAAAGAAGAAGAGTCAAGGAATTAACCCTGTAATACACCAGTGAACACTTTGAGGATGGAGGAAGCAGTCACTATGAAACGTAAGTACTGCTCAGTGTGTCCTACCACGTAATGACACAACTTAAAAAACCATGTTTTTAAACAGAATGTAAGTCATTTTAAGGGCAATGTGGATAGGCTCAAAGTCAAGAACTGGAAAAAGAGATTGCAAGAGACATTGACCTGATGATCAATGACACAAACCCTCCAAACAAATCAGTACAGGACTTTTAAAACAGATGGAATATCACTGAATCCTGGCGTTTACCAGAATTTAACACCAGACTTTTCTTCCTCGTTGTTTTTAAGGCATCTTTGTAATAGCATAGCAACAAAATACTTTTTTATTTTATTTTTTAAAAATCTATCCTACAGTACTTCTGTAGCAGGATAACATCTCTTACAAACAAGCAGCTTATTAGCTCTCTGCTTTTGATTTTCATATTATAGATTAAATTTATCAGCAAAACAAGGCGATTTTAAAATAGTTTCAAGTAGGGATCCTGTGAATATCTGTGATTTTCTGCTTCCAAACCACATATTTGCTGTTATGGATAATACCCCAAAGATATTAGCAGGTTTGTGAATATTATTGCCAAATCTATGTGAACAACTGGTGGTGTAGCCTGTAATCTCAAATACACTTACTAAGGAATAAGCCCCATTGGACATAAGTATGGGAATTATTCTGAGTAAACATGCTCAGAATAGTGCTGCTAATTGTGTCAAGTGTTGCACAATTAAGTTAACTACATATGCAAAGTGCAACTAGATTTGCATTAATCCATACTGCTCCCTGTGCTTCTGAATGAGAAATACTTTGCAGAATTAAGCCAATTGCACATGCAATTTGCATCGGTGCACTTAAATTGGGAACATGATGCACAATAGAAGATAATACAGATTCAGTGTGAATCGGAGCTTCCTATCTATACTGGGAGTGGGTGAGTGGGATCCATGTGATTTTGTGAATAAGTATCCCGCAAGTCCAATAGTGTGGAAAGTGGAAATTTATCTATGAGAAATGTAGTAGTCAAGTTTGTAGATGGCGAGGCTATTCACAATGGTGGACCTAAGCAGACTGTGAAGAACGAATCTCTCCAATCTGGGTAAATGAGGGAAGACTTCAAGAACATAAGAAGAGCCCTGCTGGATCAGACCAAGGGTCCATCTAGTCCAGCTCTCTGTTCATGCAGTGGCGAACCAGCTGTTGACCAGGAACCCAAAAGCAAGAAATGGTGTAACAACACCCTCCCACCCATGTTCCCCAGCAACTGGTTTATGTTGGCTTACTGCCTCTGATACTGAAGGGGGAGAAGGGGGAGGAGGGAAATGAAGGGAAATGGGAAATGATGAGTGCCAGTGTGAATAAGTGTATACTGATGCATAATTTTATTTATTTCTTTATTACATTTCTATACCACCCAACAGCCGAAGCTTTCTGGACAGTTCACAACAACGCCTTTGTGAAGATGAATTCTGCATAAACCATAGTGTGGTCATTAAAAGTGAACACACCAAACCCCTGCCCGTCAAACCCAAGCCCACTTAGTTATCAGGTAATGTCAGCAGGGCCAGAAATAAAAAGCGGCTTGGGAAGAGAATGTAATTCAAATTGAAGTCTTTACAAGACAGTACCTGGCGTCTTGCCTTTTGCAATGGTTTTGCAGGAATTTAAGGCTGCCTCCCTCCCAGAAAGTTAGCTTTTATGGCACTTTTCATGCTAGAAATATCTACGAGTCAGGATTGAATATAAAGTTCAAGGGTTAGCTTCACGTAGCAGTCTTAATTCAAACTTGTCTATTCTTTTTACATAAGGCAGCTCAACAAGACCAATAACGATTTTGAGTTTTGTTTTGTTTTTAACACCACTCTTTATACGTGGAAATGATTGGTGGCAAAAGATGGCAGGTAAACCATCTTTATTGTTGCTTTTATTCTTAAGAATCTAAAATATACCAAGCAGTTAATGTCCCTGGTGGCAGCAGCTTTGTGTGAGGAACACCTCCACCTCCTGCATAACTCCCTGTTGTGGAGCCTGCAAGGGTATAGGAGGTTGCCTGAAGCAAATAGGTTAACAGATCTACAGAAGAGCATTGTGAACCCCGCAATTACTGCTGCTGGTCATAGGGTGCACCGGCCTCCTGGTATGCACAGGAATGGGATGTGAGATGGATCAGAGGGAGAGGGTCCTGTGGAGATCAAGGGGTGCGGGAGAGAGAGGGAAATAAATGACCATCAGCAGATGGTGCAACCCGGATGCGTGGTAAGTGCTTGTGAGGGAGTGAGAGTGAACATAACAACATAACAACATAAGAGCCCTGCTGGATCACACCGATGGTCCATCTAGTCCAGCACTCTCTTCACCACACAATGGCCAACCAGTTGTCAACTAGGGACCCACAAGCAGGACATGAGTGCAACAGCACCCACCCACCCATGTTCCCCAGCAACTGGTGTAAACAGGCTTACTGTCTCTGATACTGGAGGTTTCACTTAACCATCAGGACTAGTAGCTATTGAAGCCACCTCAGTGCTGATGTCTCAGCCTTCTCTCCCATAGGGTGAGGCAGAAGACGGCAGTAGGTATGAGTATACCTCCCCCTTAGGGATTGCAGTGCAATGCTATTTTGCTTTGCTTCATACATCTGGGCTGTGATTCTGCAAGGCCAAGGTGCACATGAGTTTTTGGCCAGCACTGACAATGGTTTGAGTGGAATGCCTGCTGTTGTCAACAGAGAGCTTATCTGGGTGTGTGGGAAAAATATGTGCCTTTCCCTGTGTGTGGGACCCTCCCCCCTGCTTGGGAGAAAGGGTTTCACAGCAATACGGTTCAGATAAGACACAGTTTTACAGCGGCACTGGCGGTGGGTGGAGAGAAACGGGAAACAATTACAGTAACTATACATTATAGTTTGTGTTTCCTGTTCCCTAGCTTACCTGTGTGGTCTGTTCTCCTGACAACCCAGTTGTTGAAATGGAGGGGTTGGGTGCTTGTGTCTGGAATCCCAAGGCAAGGGACTTATTATGGTTCTAAGAATAGAAACGTTGGCCATGTGCTCAGGTTCCTCTGTGTGTTCTGAGGACAGACTGTTTTGTGCTAAGTGCTCTGTTTGTTTCCCATCATCAGAGCTCTTCCTACATCTTCCTAATATCAGAGTTGTGATTTTCCCTTGTGGGGTGTATTTACTGGTGGTGTATGTGCTTGGGGATAGGGTATAGTTGTTCCATTGACAGAGGCACGGCTGTGGATTAAGGGGTGCATGATACCGCATGCATGTGCACCTTCCCAGTGTTGCCCATGTCCCAGCCATGACTCTGTCCCCATTTTAGCAGGTCTGCTAGCAGCGTATCTGGCATTTTGCCAGCGCGTTGGGACTTCCAGTGAATCCTGTAGCCCCTCAGCTGGTAGAACTTGAGTATAAGATTGTACCCTAAAACTGCAATGCTACGCATACTTAGGGAGGGTGTAAGAACTGTGGTCCCCCAAGGAACTGTATTGAGACTGGTGCTTTTTAACTTGACCACACTAGTGGAATGGGCGTGTAAACATAAAGTGATGTAAATTGGGGCAAACAATCCTTATTTCACACATTCACTGTCTAAACTGGCAGTGTCCAACTAGGAAAGAGGCCTTGGGGATAGCTCAGTCAATAGCTCAATGAAAACGTTGACCCAGTGTGTGATTGCTATGAAAACATCAAATTCCATGTTGGGAATCATTAGGAAAAGGATCGAAAATAGAAGTGCCGATGTCATAAATGCTCTGATAGATGTCTGTGGTGCGGCTGTAATGGGTCACGGACCTTGAAAAGGATATTCTTGGGCTGGAAAAGGTCAAGTAAAATGATCAGGGGGCTGGAGCAGCTCCCCTACAAGGAAAGGTTACAACATTTGGGATTCTTTGGCTAGTCTCCAATGTTAGTTCTGCTTAGAGGAGATCCGTCGACGTGAATGAGACTTAGGTTAGTCTAACATTGGATTCTACGTTTTGGCATAAATTCTTCAGACTTTTTGGAGTTGAGTAAAAATTGAATTGTCTGCCTCAGTTCTCTAAATAAAATGGGGCCGATCACTTCTTTAGAACATTTTGTACATGGGAATATATATTGGGCCTAGGTCATTGGGATTACAATGTGTTGGAAGTCATTGGCTTGGTAAACAGAAGTTTGTAAGCTTTCATGAGATGAGTTCCTAAAGTTACGGTGACCTTAATAGAGAACTAGTAACTAGACAAATCAGCTGCCTAAGTTGATGTTTGCTCTTTGATTTTTTTGACAGGATTATTTGGGCACCTCTGTTGCAACATAATGTGGACCCTTAACTTTAATCTCTGTTGCTAAAACAAATGTTATAGTTTAATTGCAAAAAAATTGGGGGAGCATTTAAAAGTGTTTGCTTCCCTGGGCATAAACATCCTGCAGCTAACAAATAAATTTAGGATTATTATTATTATTATTATTATTGTTATTATTATTATTATTATTTCTTCCTGCTGTTTATTATAACTGTCTTAAATTTACTAGAATAAGTGTGGCTGTATCTTGGCTTTAATGACCTGCATTGCTGTCTCCTTTGAATGGGGTTTATTAGTTGCTACTATCTATGAAAGACCACTTATTTATGTAATAGAACATATTTATATAATTGAACTTTAAAAGGTTTTCTCTTAGCTTGAGCAACTAGGGTGACCATGTGTCCTGTTTTACAGAGAACTGTCCTGTAATTGAAGGGCTGCCCTCTGTTTTGAAGGTGTCCTCTATTTGAAAAACCATTAGAACAAAGAGCTGGGCCTCCAAGTTGCCCATCAAGAGCACCTGGACAACAGAATGAGGAAGGCACACAGGGCCCTCTTTCATAGTCTTCCACACTATGGTTAGATGTACTATATTTCTATTGAGATTATAATAATCAACATTTGCAAATTTTATGCAAATCACTGTTCTCTTTTGTCCCCTTTTTGGCGTTGTATTTCCTCTTTTTTTGACAATTCATAAGCAGCCGCCCTAGACTAGAATATCAGCATGAAATAACTGGACTTTTATTTTTGTTTTGGCTTTCTCTTGGTTTTGAGACATGATCATAAAAACAAAATGGAGTATATCCCCCCCCCCCACAATATAAAACAGGAAGGAATTCCATCTCTGAAAACAAACAATCAGCTCCCCAAAGTTTATATTGTTTGTATTAGTCTTTCTTTCTCTCTCTCTCTTTCTCACACACACTTTTATAGAGTGTGATGTTTCTATTTTAGGTAGAATTGATTTTGATTTAAATACAATGGCTTTGCATTTTTAAATTTCTCACAGGTATTGTTTTTGCATTTCCTGACCTTCTGTACTTACCTCATCTCTCTGTGAAGATTCCACAGCCAGAACAGGAAAAAAAGTGTTGATGTTGGACTAATCTGGTAAGAATTGTTTTGTCATAATGTTTTACGACTTCTCTATTTTATTAATGAGTGTCTCTAAGTGAATGCCAATGTCCCTTTCATATGTTGTGTGTGTATCTATGGAAAGAAAAAAAACCATTACCTAACTATCTCTATTTAAACAAATCTGCCTGAATATTCTCAAACTTGAGTTTCTATCTCAAAATCTATTTCACCTCTTCTGCTACTGAAGACAGTCTCTTTAGTAAGCATGTGCCATGACCATGGCTGATACTGCTTTTCATAATAGGAGAAATTGGTGGACCCACAGCTCAAAAAGAAAAGTAACATGCCATAGGTTTCTCTCGGGATAGCTTCAAAACTGCATTTACCAGATTTATCTGTCCAATATGTGGGGTGTTTGTCTTTCAGCAGTCCATTATTAGCATGTTACTGTGAATCACTACATGTATCTTGCCCATGCAACATACAAGGAAAAGCCAAGCCTTGTAAATAAGCTCTGAACAGTTACTGGCCTGCAAAACTGCCAGCCACGCTGGGGGCTGACAGAAGAGGTAGGATAAACAAGATCTCCCTCTGACTGCCCATGTCTCCTGGAATCCTTATCCCCACTGTGCCCTGCTGAATCCTCACTGGCCTCTTCCTCCAGCCAGGACCATTTGCTAGACTGGCATTTTCCTGAGTTGCCTGTTTTGCCCATCGCTTCTTCGCCAGGGCTGAACAGACACTGGAGTGTGTTGTTATCCACAATTCACACATTTGCATTGTAATTCAAGTAGGACCCCAGAGGAAAGTTGGGCCGTTGCTGTGATAGCGAGGGACAGTGTCGAATACCAGATTACTGAATGATGCTTGTACTAAATGGGACTTCCAGATCTATTTAAGAGCAGACATGGACTCACCAGAATATGTAGGGGTCCAGAACAGATCCAGTAAAGGTCCTAGGCTTGTCTACAAGCCTCCTAGGTCTTTATGTACAGCAATGATGACAATGGCGTAGACTAGCATCTAAAAACTATCTATTAGGGTCAAGCTTGAACAGCAAGGGATCATGTCCTCTATGCTATCACATCTCTATCTAGAATTAGTTAGTACTTCACACACTACCCAGTGAAATTATGGAATTCACTACCATAAGTTGTGGCAATGGCCACTAATTTGGATGGCTTCAAAAGGGGTTAGACAAATTCCTGGAGAAGAAGGCTTTCAGTGACTACCAGTCCTGATGGCTCTATGCTACCTCCTGTATCAGAGGCAGGATGCCTATGTACGCCAGTTGCTGGGGAAAATGGTTGGGAGGGTGGTGTTGCACGCATTTCTTGCTTGTGGGTCTCCTTTGGACAGCTGGTTCACCGTGTGAACAGAATGCTTGACCAGATAGACCTTTGGGGTGATCCAGCATGACTCTTCTTATGTACCAAGGCTTGTACCAAGACTTAGGGTGAGCCTTGGCATCTTGGCCAGAGTTTCTCAGTTTCATAGCAGCTGTAGATTCCATTTGTTGAGAGGCACCCTTGGCCAAGTTGTGGAGCTTTGAACCCACCATTGCTTCTATATACAGACTTATCCAGGGGAAGGGGGCAGTGGGAAGAGCCCTGTTTCAGTCTTTCAGTCTGCAGACTGCACTAAAGCCTGAGATGCTACTGGACATGCTAAGAGCTCTCAGCAGTATGGGAAATGTAGTTCTGATGTGTGGAAAAGCACATTCAGTCTTCTTCTCCAATCCTAGTCAAAGCTGAACCAAGGTCTGGGCAGCCTCTTAGTTAAAGTTCCCATGATGCAAAGAGGCTTGGGCATTCTTAGAGGCCTTCTTGCCATGACACACTGTGAAATCAACTGTGTGCCAGGGGCTATTTGTAGCTAAATCAGATTCCACATTAGTGTCTGAACTAATTATGAATTGGAACTGTAATTAATTTTAAAAATGCACAGATTAATCACAGAGAAGAATCGGCAGGTTTTGCCCATCCTAGTAACCATTCGTAATACCTTTTGGTAGAAGATTAAAACTGATTAAAACTGATTAAAACTCTATCTGTCTATGGGCCTGTTCAAGCAACCCACCAACTGTTTTGCAGCAAAGGGTTAGTGAGCATGTTTAAACCGTGGTTATGTAACCACCATGGTTAGGAAATGTCTTCACAACGGGCCCGGCTTGCCTGGTCACATGGAGGCTGTTGCGGGTGGGGGTGGGGGAATGAGGCAGCGTGGATGGCAGGCATTGGCTGCTCCTGTTGTGCCTCGTGGCAGGGAGGGGACTTAGTGAGTTTAAAGGCAGGCTCACCCCTCCCTACTTCCTCTTCTTCCTTTTTGCGGCTCCCTCCCTCCCTCCCTCCCTGTAGGTAGTGTGGTTTCACCGGTCACTCTGTTGAGGGCCCAGAGCCAAGTAGGCCTTTTTGGCTCATAATCACTTTCGGGTATGTTTTTTTTCTGCTTACTTCACACTGCAAAACAGCCAGGGAGTATTAAATAGGTGATGTTCATTAATGTTTCGGTCACTTTTATGTTTGGCAGGTAGGTGCAGGCATCGGGAGCGTCTTAGGGTTGGTGAGCATTCACAGGCACTGTTTCGGTGATTGGTAATGCCTGAGGGCCCCCAGCTGTGAGTTTTATGGCCTCAGCTGGCAGGATAAGGGTTACCTTTAAGGCCAATCTTCCTCACCTACTCAGAGGTGTACAGCGCAAGGGGAGGTCGACATCGGAAGGCCTTCCTACCCCATAAGGGGCAGTCTGACTTGTGGTGAACTGAGAAGCGCCACTTCACAGACGGTGAATGTCTCGCCCTGAAATATTTAGGATGCCCGCATAGGTTAATCCACTCTGCAGATCTTTAATAAAGTGGCCCTGTTTAAAATCCACTTCTGTGTGTCGCTTCGTTATTTCTCCACCCTCCATTACCCTCAATGGTTCACACGACAAGCTAAGCCATAATGATTAGCTCAAAGTGCTTAACCACCGTGTCGTCTGAACAGGGTCTATCGATCTCTTTTATCCGGTGATAAACTTTTAAAAAATTGATAAACCATCATATCTTGAAAGTCTAGATCCCCCCTTCTTAATTTTCAAAGTTATTTTCCTAAAATTTTGGCGTATGCTGTATTGAAATAAATTGAACTTATGTTTGAATAGACATGTATAGGATTGCACTGTAAGATTTATTCTGGCATGACCCAGAATGAGGGCAAAACGGATGCTCGCTCTGACTCGCAAGCAATCAGGAAATGAGAATTAGGCTAAATAGGAGCTACCTAAATTGGTGAATTAGCCATAGACCTCATGCTCAGTTTTTAGTTTGACTCCTGGTACTAGACAATTTACCCACTCTTAATAAGAATATGAATGATAAAAAAGGCCTGGGAAAGACTGTCTATTTTGTATAAAGAATTAAGTATTTGGTACGGTAGCTTTTGTGTACAAAGAACTTGGGGGTAATTGAACCAGATGTCATAAAACAGCACATAATACTAGGTTTCCTGGCAATCCACATTTGATACTGCTGAGGGGCTTAAACGAATCTACATAAAACCGTCTTCACTTCTAATTAGCAAAACCTACCTTTCTTTTTGACCATATTCCTTAGAGGTCATTCCATAAACCATTTAAACTGATAGCAATATTAGATGCCAAGAAATTAATTTCACACTGTATACATCCTTTCTTTCTTTTTTTTAACATTGCGACTTTATCTTGTTTCAAGAAGTGCTTAGTTTTTGATTTTTGTGGATATTAGTAACAGAGGATTACTTTTATTTTGGGTCCCCCCCCCAACAGTTATATTAGAAATTTGCTGTTTTATTCTTACCTTCTTAGTAAAAATCCTTTTATCACACAATGGGTAATTTATATCCATTACCAGCCCTTTCAATCCTTTTCAGTGGGGCTGTCACTGCCTTTGGCATAGTAATGATTAATGTGATCTAATAATAGTGTGCCATTATATTACCTTAGTAAAACATGTACCAACAGCCTATTCAGATCTACCAAATTCATAGCTTCCTATAATATTTTTGTTGAAAGACAGGATTACTATTTTTCAAAGCTGAATTTTTCCCCCTGTTAACATATTTAATGAAATTCACAATTCTTTGCCATAGCAATCTTTTTTTCTTTTTCTTTTTTTTGTATGCATTTCGCCTTGATGGAGGAAGGTTTTATCATTATGGATTATGATTTGTTAGGCGAATCCTTTGACATATAAGTTAGGCGAATCCTTTGACATACCAAAAAAAAAAAGATAAAAGAAAAGAATTGGTTGCAATGTTTCTTCTTCATTAAAGCATCCTTTTAAAAGCATTTTAGTTAACATTATTTAAGCTGCATTTCAAAGGCCTAAAATATTGGGCATTGAAACGTTGACTTTATTTTTCTTTAGCTGCAGTACAGTTTTGAGCAGGTTACCAAAAGCAAGTTTCCAATTATAAGGGACACTGTGGCCTCGGTTGCCTCTTCAGGGGAGTTAGTTCTTTGAAAGAGAAGTGTTCTAAAGTTAAAAGCAAATAACCCCCTCCTGAAATCTTAAGATAAATGAAGTAAGGGAGTTCCTGTTCTCACATAATGGTGTATGTTGTGAGAGGAAAGATTTCCTTAGGGATGTGCACATATATGTGCATGTACAGACACACACACGCAGAACATATGCTGAATTTGAGGGATGTTTACAGATGTTCAAAATGGAGTTAAACTAGAGCCATGAAGGATTCCACCAACAGGCATAGAAGTTGATGGCTGGGTAGAGAAACTCCTACAATTGGCATCTTAAGATTATATATATAGAGAGAGAGCCTGGGCTGCGCGCGGGGCCGGCTTTTACTTGCCAAGCCCCGCCCAAGCCTCACCTACCAGGTGGACCAGGTGGGTCGTCCCTCTGCCCTCTCCCCCCACAAAAGCCTGCTTCCCACCCTAGCTGTATCAGCAGGGCGGGAAAGGGGCATGTAGGAATGCACAAATTTAATGGCTCATGAGATGCTTTTATGGAATGCTTTGATGACAACAATATTGATCCAAACCAACATTCCCTTTGACGTGGTGATTTGACTCCTTGCCCAATGAACTTACAAACACCTGTCCCCATTCCCTTGTTGTTGTTGTTTCCCCTTCTTGTTCCTTATGCTCCTCTATACCTGGGCTAGATCTACACTACTGCTTTAGAGCTGTATTGAAGTGCACTGATAACTGTTGGGGCACATTACACATTGTATAGACTACTATCATGGTGATATTTTCTGCTTTCCCCCCTCCACATCACCCAGAATACCGCAACAAATGTCATTGTGTGTCCTATAAGGTACAAATGCGCAAGAGGGATATAGCGTCACCAGGATGGTATCGTAATAATATGATACAAGGTGTAGATTTGGCCTTGATCAAAAACAATCACCTGACACATGTATTTCTCAATGAGCCTTTCAGTTCGGTGGTTTGTGCTTATATGTGGATACTTGTTGGCCAAAGTTTGGAATATATTTCCCTCATCAATTTAAGAAATGTTTGGCAGATCAGTGTGAACCATTGTGGTCTACAGGCCCAGTATATTTTGACCTGGAATATCAAGGCTGAACTCTTCATGCCATGAATTCACTGGATGACTTTGAGAAAGCTGCTGTCTCTCTCAACGGTAGCATTCCATACGGTACATAGGAACAATAAGACATAGGTCCCAGTACATGATCTGAAGATACATAATCCTACAACCTCACAAAAGCTAAGTGGGTATGAGTCTGGTCAGTGCTTGGATGGGAGACTGCCTGGGAATCTCATGTATGCTCTTATGAGTTCTATGCGATCAGTATGGATACAATAACATCACTAATATTGACCTGCTCTGCTGGGTTATGGTGAAAATCATTGATGAAAAGGTACTTAAAGTACTTGGTTTACTGGAGATGTGGTAAGAATTATTAATAATGTAAGCGTATCCCCCCATTTTCAAAGAAGGGCCTTATCTGTATACACTTCAGGGTTCCAGTTAATGGTATTCAAGTGTGGATATAGGGTTAAAAAATAAAATAAGAGCCCGGGGGTCCTTCATAAGGGCAAGGAGAATTGTATGGGGAATGCACACTTCACCGTCTCTCTGTCTTTGTTCCCTTTCTCATCATGGTTGGAAACATTCAGAAGCATTCCTCTACTCATAGCCTCCTCATCCGAGCAACCTCTCCACTTCTGGATTCTTATTTCCATCCTGTACCTTCCGGACCCTTTACTACTTCACTGGTTAATTTGGGCACAGCTGCCTTTCACTTGGCTCTGCTTTCACAGAAGACAGAAACAGCACAAACACCCTTATTGGGATAAAGTGATCCTTCCAGAGAGATGCCTTGGAAACAGCATATTCACATTTTTCCATTGTTACATCCACTTAGGCACTTGCTCTTTATTAGAAGTAGAATTCCCTTTCTGTATTACTTACTGGAGGTAATACATTGTTAGCTAAGCAGATTGTGTGAAGAACCTCCTTGTGATAGTACAAAATATCAAACAAAAGGGATGTGTGTTGTACACCTACTTGTGTGCAACCTTGTATAAGAATCCTAGAAGTGTCAGCTGATCTGCATTTCCTTCTGGACACGCAATGGAACAATAATTGAGAGATTTTCAGAGAAAACACTCAAATGTAGTGTAGGTTGCTGCATACCACTGGAGCAGTATATATTAAGTTTCCTTTTCTTTTTCATCTTTTTCCCACTCTTTCTTAAGAATATCCAATCTGAGTTTCATTTAGTCTTTTTGTATTGAAGAGTTGCCTCAAATTACATTCTTGTTCAGTATTGCTGTTTGCTGTTCAGAAGAACTCTTTGTCATACCAACATTTTCTAGGCCGGAAAAGGGAGAGACTGAAAGAACTGGGCCTGTTTAGCCTTGAGAAGAGAAGACTGAAGGGAGACATGATAGCACTCTTCAAGTACTTGAAAGGTTGTCCAACAGAGGAGGGCCAGGATCTCTTCTCGATCATCCCAGAGTGCAGGACGCGGAATAATGAGCTCAAGTGACAGGAAGCCAGATTCTGGCTGGAAAAACGTCCTGACTGTTAGAGCAGTACGACAATGGAACCAATAACTAGGGAGGGTGTGGACTCTCCCACACTAGATACATTCAGGAGGCAGCTGGATAGCCATCTGTCAGGGATGCTTTAAGGTTGATTTCTGCATTGAGCAGGGGGTTGGACTCGATGCCCTTATAGGACCCTTCCAACTCTACCGTTCCATGATTCGGGGGGGGGGGGATGTCAAAAATATATTTCTTAAGGGAGTTTTTCATATCTGTAGCCAAGTGCCTTGCATCTTCTGTTATAATAGGGAGAGACCGTATGCCTATATCCACCAATTTCTGGGGAAAACCACTGGGAAGGTGCTATTGCATTCCTTTCTCACGGACAGCTGGTAGGCCACTATCTGAACAGAATGTTGAACTAGATGGGCCCTTAGTCTGATCCAGCATGGCTCTTTTTATGTTCTTATGCAGTTTCTAGAGAAGAGTGTGGCATCAGTCCTGACCATTGCTTTTTATACACGGCACTACTAAGGACTGTTCCTCCTAATAAGGATAACAAGGATGTGCTTGCCTTGCTGAATTTTCTAAGTATCTTGCAGGACTGAGTTTAGTTAGACGAACCTGGAGATAGGGATGGATGGAATGGGCTATACTTGGTCCATGTCAGTTTTGCACATGGCCAATACTAAGATGGTCCGGTAAGGGCAAAAAGATGTCTGTTGCCATGGTACATAGGGACATCCATATTGATTTATTTTTTTTTCCAATGGAGGGATGGCACATTACCAAGTTCCAATCCTCCTTTGGGAATTTGAGCCCCTGTTTGCAAAATGAGTGGCTGGTGCTGAGCTTTCTAGCTAGTCCAAGCAGCTAGAAACTGTAAAAGAAGAAGTTGTTAAAGGCTGTTGGATTATCTTCCAAGTTAAAGAAAAGAAGTGCTTTCCCCCTTGCTGAAGTGTGAATTCCAAAGTACAGCAATCTTCCATTCTTTATGTTGATCTTGGAGGCATGGATTGAAAGGGTTCGTATCAGAAGCTGGAGATGCTTGAAGGAAAAGCTAAAAATCCGCAGGTGGGAGGAGGTATAATGGCAAATTATTTGAAATGGATTTCCCCCCAATTTGCTTTATACATCTTACGTAGAATATTAATTAGCACTTTCCTATTAATGTAGAGTTGCAGCCCACTTTTAACAGAACTCTCCCAATTGTGTTCTTATTCAAGCCTATGCATGGTCAGTTTCCTATTTTTAGGGAATTCTGCTTTTCTTTGTGAGAATAGCACAGATCGTGCCAAAAGCAAAATGACAAGGATCAAATATATACTTCTTTAAAAACCTCAAGAGATGCAACACAGCTCTGCTTTTTAATTCTGAAATAACAAGACTACTTTTTTCAGCAACAGCTGTATTTTAACAATAGGCATGAAGTGGTTGCTATGTGACACACCAACTGAGTTGTTTGTGAACTTCTGGCTACAGAATAAATCAAGCAAATATGGGTTCTTCCCCTTTTAGCTTTCTGGGTCAATTCATTTCACACAATGGAAACAATGATAATTTGAGTTGTAGGGAAAGGATGTTGGCTATACATGCCAAGGAAGATGAAAGCTATTTTTGTTGGACTGAATTTTAAATTTAAGAAATAGAAATCTATATACTATTATGGGTATCTTATTTCTACAGGCTTCCTGTCCCCGAAGGCTCTGTTGTATAAAATTATAACTAACTATAACAGTGCTTTATTTATTTTTTTTTATATTCCATCTTTCATAAAAATCCCTGTGCAGGTAACAACAATATTAAAAACAACCAACAAGAAATACAAGAAATAAGTCTCTGATAAAACTAATAGATAATCAGCAGGGAAAAGAAATAATCGACAATGGATCCTATTCATTGCAGCAGCAACTAACCATTCATCAATGCTTGGGTAAACAAATAGATCTAGCCTGGTCCTGAAATGTTGGCTCTAGGTCAACACTTTGGGGAAGGACATCTAAAGTCAGGGCAACATAATGGAGAAGAACCAATCACAGGTCACCACTCAGTGTACTTCCTCCAGTGGTGGGACAACAATTTGGACCTCCTCCAAGTATCCAAGACTATAGGCAGGCTGTTATAGGGAGAGGGATGCCTTCAGGGACCGGCACCCCAAGCTACTTAAGATGTTTTAGGTCAACACCAGCACCTTGAATTCAGCTTGGAAACAGGCAACCAATGCAGCTGTTTCAGGATGGGCATTACATGATCCCTGACAGCTGTACCTGGCAGCATCCTGGCAGCTGTATTTTCTACCAACTGTGATTTCTGGATCATCTTCAAGGTCAGCCCCATGTAAAGCACATCACAACAATCCAAACGAGGAGTTACTACAGCTTGGGTCACTGTGGCTAAGCTATCTTGGGAGGATGTGTTCTAGGGTGGAGACTTTTTTTTTCTTTTTAAACAAAAAGTAAAAGGTATATGTCAAAAAATATTTTGGGGAACTGTTGGCTACCATTTGTGCTAGCTCACCTATGAAACAACTAACCAAAGCTTGTCAGGGCAAACGTCAGGAGGGCTAAGCTCAGAATGTGAGGGGTATTAAAAATGATAAAAAAGGGATTATTGACCATGTTTGGAGCAAGAGTAGGCTGACCAGATAAAATCCAGGTCAGGGCTCATGTAACTTTAACAGTTGTAGAGAAAAGGGAATTTCAGCCAAGGTCATTTGTATGCATTTAGTTCCTGGTGAAATTCCCTCTTCATCACAACAGTTAAAGTTGCAGGCACTATACTAGAGTGACCATATACAAAAGAAGGCAGGGCCCCTGCAACTTTAACTGTTGCGATGAAGAGGGAATTTCATCAGGAACTAATTGCATACAAATGACACTGGCCGAAATTCCCTTTTCTCTACAACTGTTAAAGGTACATGAGCCCTGACCTGGATTTTATCTGGTCACCCTAAGCAAGAGGATCTACAAGGAAGTAGGTCTGCTGCAAGGTGAAGATGGAGGAATATTAGTGGACCACAGAGAGAAGGAGGACTTCCTCAAGCCCTACTTTTTATCTAATCTGTCTAAAATGATTGCTAGGCCGCCTTTAAGAATGGAACCTTCTCAAGTTGGCAGACAAACCACAGAAAGCGCTTTGACCCACTCTTATCCTGGAAGAGAAACTATGCTCAACTTGGCAAAGATTGATAAAATAATTGAGGGAAGCAGCAGAAGATAGGTAAAAAGGTAGTACAGTAGCACCCAGCCACTCTAACTTAAATGTAAATCTTCAGGGATACATGAATTGCATTCTAGGGTACTAAAGGAACTTGCATATGTAATCTCAGAGTCCCCAACTATAACTTTAAAAAAATTATTTGAGAACAGATAAGTGCCATGAGACGGGAGGAGGGCAAATGTCCCCATCTTCAAAATAGGCAGAAAAAAGAATCCAGGTGACTACTGAACAGCCAGCTTGATAGCAATATAGGGAAATGTTCTAGAACAATTATATAAGCAGCCCAATTGTGATCATTTAGGGGAAAAATATGATCACACAGAGTCACATCAGTTTCCTAAAAATGAGTCATGCCAAACTAACCATATCTCCTTTGATCGAGCTAATAGCCTGGTAGATCAAGGGAATGCCATGGACAATGGGTGTCTTGAATTTATAATGGCTTTTGATGAGGTCACCTATGAAATTCCTGATAGCAGGCTGGTGAAATATGGGTTAGATGATGCTACTGGTAAATAAAATTATAGAAAGTTGATGAACTAGCTGGACCGAACCCCATCAACTGCTGGAGAACTCATCAATGGCTCCTTGTCAACCAGGAGAGAAGGGATAAGTGTTGCATGGTTCTGTCCTGGGTCCTCTGTTGTTTAACATCTTTATACATGACTTGACTGAAAAAGTAGAGCTCATCGGATTTGCGGAAGACATGAAACTGGATTGGGTAGTTAACATCTGAGAAGACAGAAATAAGATTCAAGATGATCTTGACAGGATAAATGTTGCATTGAGAGAAGAGGAAGTTGTGCAAATATAGGATGGGTAACACTGGCTTGAGCTGTGCATGTGAAAAAAGATGATGGGTTTAGTAAAACTAAACAAATATGTCAGCAGTGCAATAAATTGGTTAAAAGGTTCATGCAATTCTAGGTTGGATCAGTAGAAGTGTCCAGATCATGGGAAGTAATGATGCCACCCTATTCTGCTTTGGTCAGACTTTCTGTGGAGGACTATGCCCAGTTCCAGTCAGCACAGTTTAAGAAGGATATTGATCAACTAAAATGTATCCAGAGGAGGGCAATGATGATTGTGAGGGGCCTGGAGATCGAGCCTATGAGGAAAGATTGATGGAGTTGGGATGTTTCTGGAGAAGAGAATATTTGAGAGGTAATATGACATCTTCAATATTTGAAGGACTGTCACATAGATAACGGAGTAGATTTGTTTTCTGTTGCTCCACGGGTTAGGACAGGTACCAACGGGTTCAAATTAGAACGAAAAGGATTTCAACTAAATATTGAGAGGAAGTTCATAATGGTATGAGCTGATTGTCATTAAAACAATCATTAAGTTGTAGACCTGCTTCAGTTTGACACAGAGACTGTAGCTATGGATTTCCTGCATTGGCACAGGGCTGGACTAGTCGATGTTTGAGGTACCTTCTGACTCCTTGATTCTAGTTTTTATTCCTTTTGTCAGAATGGTCTGAGTAAGCTACATATGTAGGATTTTATTATTTGTTTCTAGAAAGAACGTAAGGACATAAGTAGAGCCATGCTGGATCAGACCAAAGGCCTATCTAGTCCAGTACTCTGATTCTACATTGATCAACCAGATGCCCATGGGAAACCCTTAATCCTTAACAGGAGCACAAAAGTGCCCTTCTTTGTATGTTATCCAGAAATGGGTATCGAGAGGCATACTGTCTTTGATACTGGAGGAAATATGCAGCCATCATGAATAGTAACCAATGGTAGTCATAGACTCCTGGAATTTTGTCTAATCCCCTTTTAAAGCCATCCAAGGTGGTGGCTATCACTACATCTTGTAAAAGCAAGTTCCATAGTTTAAGTACACATGAAGTACTTTTTTTCTTATCCTTCATCTCCTATCACTCAATTCCAATGGATGTAGGGAGATATGATTGTTGATAACTTTGCTTTTGTTTTGGCACCAAATCAAAACATTCCTTTTTGTCCAGGCATTCAATTGTTTTAAACTCATTGATTTGTTGATTGGTTGTATAGTTTTATACCTCTTATTTTGCAATGTTATCACTTTTTATATTGTATTTCTCTTTTTATAATGTTATATATACTGTCCTAGGATCCTTTACAAAGCAAGGATGGTTTATATATTTTAAAAAATAAACTAAACAAACAAATAATTTAAGTTTCAGAGTTTGCTCTTTAGCTCCTATTTAATTCTCAGTTGAAAGGTCCTAGCTGACCCAACAAATAAAGCTGGAGAAAATGGTCCTCCCATCTATTTATTTATGTATTTATTGCATTTCTATACCGCCCAATAGCAGAAGCTCTCTGGGCGGTTCTCAAAAATTAAAACCACAAAGTACAACCTAAAGTATTAAAATTAAACCACAATATAAAGGTACAGTATAAAAGTACAATATAAAAGCTATTGTGCCCCTGAAGCATCTTTTCTTTTAAGCCTATTACATTTTTGCATAAGTTGCCCTAGGTTTTCTTTCCCTTCAGGACATGTCATTTATATGCATATCATTGGATGTTTTGTCAGGGTATTTAAAACTTCATGTTGTTAAATTAATGGGTCCCACACTCTTTGGAGTCTAGACTCTACAGCTGGAAGAAGAGCTGTTTTAGGGAGCTATCCCTTGATCTGCGGACTCCACAGTTTTCAAACAACACACAAGAACCATGTGTGCCAGAGCTTGGTGACTTCTTCAAAATGGCACCGTCTTTGGGCAACTCAAGATCCTTCCTCCTGTTTCATGCGTTCACCCTGTGTAGTGCAGGGACAATGATTTGCACAGAGGAATACTTTTAAAGCCAACGGTCTTCTCTCTTTTGGATTGGAAACATGCAAAGTTAACGTATCACCCATACTCATCCTAGACTGTAACTTTGTTAGAGTTTCTGTCTACATGGATTTGAGAATAAGATTTCAGTTTTATATTTGAGAATGGGATTCCTTTGCCAGATGATCACTAAAGGCAAATTGCTTTTGAGATGATACTGTAGAGCCAATATTAGCAGCAGAAGGGAAGGACAGCATTAATTAATAACCAAAGTATAACTCGTCCTTAGATAGCCCATCTAACATTTGCTATTTATTGAATAATTATCAATTTCATTCATCTGGAATGATAGTGCAACTGGAAGACAAACAATCCACTGTAAAATGTTGAATACCTGGGAAATTCACAAACTTGATCACATATGAGATTGGCAGCATTAAATGCCAACAGCTATTTTTTTAAAAAGGAACATCTGTACATTGTTATTTTGGGGATTGTTTTTTGTCTGTCAGTTTGGAAATTTGAAGGTTTTACGAGCCGCTGCATGAATATTTTTGTTCTGCTTACATGAACGGCCAATAACAAAGAAATATTTTTAAAATAAAAGATTGTGACATAAGTGACAAAGCTTGATGTAGGGATGTGTGTGTGTGTATATATTTGTGTATGTATGCATTCCATTAGATTTGGGGAAAAATAGGTGTGGCAATAACATCATGATTTCATAACATGACAGTTCAAACATGCAGTGAGAAGATTAAGGTTTGGTGCATAGCTTTGTAAATTCCTAAAATAACAATGTATTTTTAATACTCCTCACTGTGCCTTAGAATAATCCAATTTGGAGGAATTTATTCTGAACAGGTATGGCAAAAAAAAAAAAGGTGATATATCATTATGGAGTGTTGGAAAATGCATTAATTTTTATGAGTGAATTATGAAGATGTACAACTCGGTCAGGACTTTAGGATAAACATAATATTCTTAATTAATCCATTATGGTATGGGACATATATGCCATTTTTTATTGCTTTAAAAATGAAAGATGTTTTTTAAAAAGGAAATTGCTATTTCTCAAACTAAAAGGCTCTTTTCCTAAATCATAAAATTGTATCATCTAATTTGCCCAATAGTATTAATGAGACAAGCATGTAAATCCAGTACTGAATTTTCACATAAAGGGTCATCCTCTTTTGCTAGGAATAGTGAATCGCTTTGTAGTCCAAATTTTTGAATTGATTTAGGGATGCAACTGAAATCTGATATGCAAGTCAAATGCCAGGCTTTACAGTGAAGTCTATGGTGTTTTACATAGAACAACTTAAAAGTTCATACTCCACAACCTACAGAGCTCCTGCATGTTACAATAAAAGCTGCCAATGGCATAAGCAGGGTGCAAGCAAAAAGTACTGGTGTAATTTCTAATCTATGCCTTTTACACCTTTTTCAAGAAATGTCCTCTTATGTCTTTGACCTGGATGTTCATTTTCTGTAGAGAAATGAACATTCTCCACATTGAGATGTGCAAATGCACACAGGCACAGTCCCCCCCCCTCTCTCTCTCTCTCTCTCTCTCTCACACACACACACACACACACAATCTCAGCCTGTGAGGATGGGGAGGTTCAGATCCCATCAGGAAGATATTGTGCTACTTGCTGTAGGAGGAGAGCAATCTACACGGGGAGGAAAGCATTCAGAGATGATGCCCTCCATGCACTTCCCTCTTCATTGGCAGCAGTGGATAATTTGGTGACAGAAAGGCAATTTGGGCACCCACAATGGCTTCATGGAAAACCTGCATGAGCCACATGCATTCTGCAGACAGTGGAGCACTCTTCTGCATCTAGACCTAAGGTGGGCAGAAGGTTGATTCCAGATATTTTGGACTTCAGCTCTCAGAAGTCCCTGCCAGCATGGCCAATGGTCAGGAAAGCTGGGAGTTGACGTCCAGAACATCTGGACATCTACTTCCTGCTCATCTCTGGTGTAGACAGTACTGAGGTAGATGAACCACTGGTGTCTTTCCATGTCTTCTGCTAGCAAGCCCCAGTCTGCTTGTGTGTGCATCTACAAGGGATGTTCTCATGGTAGGTTGGCTTTGACAGTTCTTCTTTAAGTACAACCAGAAATGGAATGAAATCTCCCAAATTAATGGGAGTAATTAGCACAGTGCATATATCTGCTAAACTAGATCTTGATTTATCCAGAAGTCTGTTCTTGTATGGATACTTAGATGCTGAAATAACCATATCGAAACAGATCCAAAGTACTACCCCAGTCCCTTAAATACTACCCAATATGTTTTTTTTCCTCCTCAAGGGCATTTGAGTAGTCTCTGAAAGTGCCTTTTCAACATTGAGCCCCAAATCCATTAGTACGATCGAGTTTTTATAACTTTAGGGTATCTCACTAATTTCCTTAAATTTGATCAGCTCTAATAGGATCTAGCTTTTGCTATAGTGCATAAGAATAGACTTAAGATGACACAAAGGCAAATGTCATTAGTGAAAAAGGAATCGAATTAGAGACTTCTTATTTTGCGTTGAACACATTAAAGGCAACAGAAATTTGCCAAAAAAAAAAAAAATACAAAGAAATGTATCTCTCTCCCCTCCCCACCCCACCATTGCCGGATGTCTCAGCATTAAGGGAATAAGCATTTCTTTTCTCTGTGTGTTAGTGTCACTAGGTTGCCATTCCTTTTGTTTTGCTGCATAATGGGATGTGTTGCGGTGCATTATGCTCTGCTTGTGGAGCAGCCTACAAATACTGATTGCCGTTTGAGCTTGTTATGGAAAAGTATTGCTCTGTGGACTGACTAAATGACCAACAGTGGACTATAATCTATGAAGCTGAGAGTAAAATTGCCAACTGGAGGTCATTTTTCAAACCAAAGGGCGATAGTTTTCTACTATAAACTGAATATTACAGCCAGTATATGTTTTATTAAACCATTTAGGAAACTTGGGAGCCGTTTCGTTTAAACTTAGTGCTTGACGTGGCTCAGCGAACAAGCCCAGGGCAGCTCGCAAAAGAGGCTTGTTGCGATGCCTGTATTACACACTCAATGATTACCAAGATTCCAGGCATTAACAGCTCAGGGCTCAATCCTGACCTGATCTATACCTTGAGTGCCATTCAAGTAACTGCCACGCGTTTCAACCTCTTCAACCTGGCTACTCAAAATGAGTTAATTTCTTTAACGTGATCTGTTTGGCTGAAAGGTGGCATAAAAATAAATGACTTGTTTTTATCAGGTGCTTTACATTTTTGATTGGCAGGTGCTAATATTGAAGAGGATGGGAGGACTCAATATGTAATGCCAGAAAGCTTTAAATGTAGTGTATAGTAAATAAATAGGCGCTTGTGAAATACTAGACTACAGTGAGGAGGAATATTAGCACAGAGCTATCAGCTAACAGACTGAAGAGTAAAAGGATGGAGACTATTGCTGAGAAACATTTGAAATATTCCACCAGTGAGGAATACAAGCAAAATAGTTAAATTATCACCCCATCATAAGATTATGGACTCACTTGAAGCATAAAAGCACATGAGAATAGGTCCATAGGTGACCTCCTATTTTAAAAATGGTTAGAATATTAACATTTGCTTTCATCTAAGTTCCTAGTACTTAGTCTAGTGACATTTTATGCTGAAGCATGGATCCCTGCTAAGGCACAGAAGAGAATGCGGGTGTGCAAGACCCATCTCTGCAATTAATAGGCAGTATTAATTGTATATTAATTGTATATTAATGGTTTAATTTGTTTTAGAAATATGTATTTATTCTATTTTATATGTATGATTTTATCTGTACTCTGCCCTGAGATCCCTGTGATAAAGGGTGGGATATAAATGTTTAAATAAATAAATAAATAAATATGACATCTTTGGTTTGGCCAGGTGGCTTTCTGGCCTTGCCTGGTCAGTGCCAGCTTCAGGTATTTGAGAGCCCTTGGGCAAAGCTCCCTCAATGGGGCCTCCCTTGCTCAGTGAATCTATCTTCTCAGCAGCTGGTATTGTTCCCTATCTTCTTTTTTATAACTGCTACCACTATCAGAGAGCTAGCAAGCATATAGGCAGTGGCATCTAATGCTCCTCCTTCTCACCACCACCACCACCACCACCACCATTTTCTGGGCTAGCATGAGAGGTGGGTGAACACGCAGGTTGCAATGGAGAAGAGGAGGAGCAACTCCAGGGGTGTCTTGTTAGAAGTCCACTGCTGGTTGAAGGGCCTTGGCAGATGTCCTACTGTACCTAGATTTGACCCCAACCCTGAGTAGTAATCCTTCTGTTCTGGTTAATGAAACAGTCAGTGTACTCCCATCTTCATCAATTGCCTTCAGGGACCCCGGAGTGGAGAACACATACTCCAGGTCTATATCGACATGGGAGCATAAGAAGAGCCATGCTGCATCATACCAAGGGTCCATCTAGTCCAGCACTCTGTTCACACATTGGCCAACCAGCTGTCTATCATTGTTGTGATTCAAAGCCCTCCCGCTGAGATGTGAGACAATAAAGAGGTCTGCCGTGTAATCCACAAAGCTTTATACAGCAAATAAACATCACTTCACACCTGAAGGAAGTGAGAATGCTAGGAGCTTTCCTCTAAGCATAATTAGGCTAACTAAGCTAGGCAGTTGCCCACCCGCAGTACAAGACCCACTTTAGCTCAGGGAGAGTCTTTCTCGAGAAGTCTTTGGTGAGTGGCTAGCCTGGTAGACTGCCTCTAACTGGCTTACAACTCTGCCCGCTTGACAGTGACTGAGTTCCCAGGGACCATGGGAGGATGGGCTCTGAGTCATTGACATTTTCTTGATAAATCTTCCCCTTGGCTCCTAAATAGTCTTGGAGGATCTCCACCCCTGCTTCCTGTCTTGGCTGGTAAATTTCTAGAAATCCTCCTCCTCCTTCAGATTTTGAATCTGATTGACCTCCTGAAACCCATTTCCCTACACTAGGAAGAATAGGCCTGATCCTGATAACCAGGCACACAAACATGATCTGGCCCTGACATTGTTGGGCTTAAGGCAATTTAAAGAGGCCTTCAGAGGGAGTTTTTTTCATCTGTACACACAAAGAATTACTGAACAGAATCAAAGTTATGGACCAAACTACACCACATTCAACCTTTTCTGTGATCTACCAGTGTTGCGTGCCAGATGTCTATGTCATTTGGAATGGGCAGCCACAAATACTGGGATTGTTTCATGCCCTCTATTTGTCACGAACATGCTCAAATCCTAGTATGAAAATAACCAGGTAAACCTTTTTATGAGTTTTTTTTATTATTGATATCATCCGTGATTTCCTCTAGGGAGTTCTTTACACAACTACGACTTTCATGGCTTCGTGGTTACAAAATGGCATTGCGGGTCATTTGGATTTGGCAAACTAAGCTTGTCTAAGGCTTAGAGGTGGAAACAGCAGGATTGATGGTGTGTCAACATCACTCATTCTCTTATGTAAATCATTTTCCTGTCACAATTATAAAGAAAGCAGAGCAAACCTTCATCTTTTCCCTCCTCTATAAGTTTCTACTTACCACACTTAAAAGACCAAGATATTTTTTACAATTGCTGCTGTGTTTAGTTAGGACTTTGATTTGGAAACCTGAATTGTTGAAAGCTAGGTGAAATTACACATACACACTGTATCATTGAAGAAGTATCATTCATAATGCCATTTTCCTCCCAAACAGGTCAGTCAGAGCTGAATTCCAGGACTTAGTACTAAACTACAATGGGTTTTACTGGCATCATGATTATATTGTGAATATTCTTTTTTCGCTTCCTTCCTCTTGGAGCAGTGAATACACAGCATCACTTGCTTCTTTAAATTTGATTACAGTGGTTGACACCTTCTGTGTCAAAAGCTGAACTCATTCAGAGTGGAAGAAAAGATAGAAATAAGATTCACATGTACTTCTGGCTGTCAGTAGAACCCCCCCCCCCCCATTTCCTTCACCAAAGTCATTGTAACTGAAGTCCCCTTTAGACCAATAGGATTTCTAGAGGAGAAAAAAGGTAGAAACTAATGTCAGACCCGAGCATCGGTAAAGACTGGGATGTTTTGTACAAGCAATACCATTTCCATTGGGATAAAAAAAAGATAATACAATGAAAGCCAACTGCATGTAGTATATATATCAATAATCTTCCTCCCTATGATGGTGCGGGGAGGGATGATTGCTTCTCTGGCCCTCATCAGTATGTATCCTGTTTACGTCATGGAGAAATGCCTCATCAGTTCATTATTGGGGCTATATGATCCCCTTTCTTTATGTTGCATCTCAGGGCTAGGCTTAAATTGGGCAACCCCACCTTTAGAATCACTGGCATAGGATATATACCAAATAGGTGTTTTGGTTGCCTTTTCCCCCCACCTAAGATGGTACTGCATGTTGAATGCATGCTAATTGTTACCAACGCTTGGCGTCTGACACCTTGCAGGCATTTTGCTTTCCTAAGGCCATTCAACTGAATATTTTAGTATGCATGGGCCATATGGCTCTGTTCACCCTCCTTTCTTTTAAATCTTCATTTCCTTGGGCTGAGAGGACAGGAGTGAGCCCCCATGTTATAGAGGTCTTGTCTTTCAGAGAGTCCCTAAAAATTATGGATTGCACCACAAGCAAGGCCTGCAATCCATGCTATATCAGAAGCAGAGGTGTCAGAAGCTGCTTGTTCCTCCTGCAAGACCCATTTCTTGTTAAGTGCAAGGGGGCATCTATATAGCGCTGCTTTAGCTACTGATTCCCCCTCCCCCCCAACTCACAGCATCGCTGCTGCGAAGCAGCAACAGTAGACTTACCTGGCAGGAGTGAGCACGGGCTATGCAGCCAAGAAAATTTGCAGTGCCGTTGTTACGTGGTAGCAATGCACAGCAAATATCGAGTGACTGAAAAACTCCAAAAGCGTTTTTTGTTGTTTTCTGTCAACTCTGCACAACACTGTAGCTTTGAAAGCCTGCAGCTGCGCACTTGCGCTGCTACAATTCATTACATTTGTTCCACAGTGAGACTTTAATGTTGCCATGGTGGCCATTATTAAACACTTACCTGGAGCCTGCACCCTGTCCTGCATTCTCACACCTACTCTGTACTGCGATCTACCCCCTAACTCTGCCTACTCTCTTAATTGGAACTGAAGCCACTGACACATGCACAAACAACCGTGGCAAAGTAAAAAGTTGTGGTAAAATGACGCATTGAAAATGCACAGCTTCATGGGGAATACTACCATGTGGCTGCAAATTGGCAGTTGCGTCATATAAAAAATGGAGCACAACTGCGCAGCCACGATGGAGTATATACAGCATATAGACAAGCCCAAAGTCAGCTTATTTTCAGAATATTCTCATTTGATTTTTAAAGCCTACAGCTCTCATTACTGAGAGCTATTTCACATTCCCCACATGTCTGAAAGTCAAGCATAGGAGTGTTTATTATATGTATGAAGTGTTCCAAGTAAGACTTGGATACTGCTGAGCACCTTCCAGAACTTGAGGACACCTATCTATCTCTTTCTTTGATTTAGATCTTTATAATCACACTTCACATTCTAGAAAAGCTTGATTGATATATATTATTTTTTAATGATAAATGGGCTGTAGTGCTCTTGAGAATTTCAGATGAACAAAAGTGCTATTTTTAACCAACTTGAATTTCAATCCTATGCATATTTTCCTGGAAGTAAGTCCCATTGTGTGAAATGGGAGTTACTTTTAAGTAAGTGTTTATAGGTTTGCAGCCCTAAAATAAGGAATTGGAGAGGATGGAGCCATTGAATGAGATTAATGAGCATTTCCACTATAGCCAAGGTTTGGAATAACAAGGCTTCTACTGAAATTCAGTGTTTTCCTTGAATGGGCATAATACATGATCCTTAGGGTGCTAAAGACTGTATTATATCATACCATGAATAGCATTGCTGTATTATAGGATATCCTGAATAACATTGCAAATAACTTTGCTCTTTTCAATGCTGTATTGTGTTGTATAGAGGTTAATCTTTGTCCTTCAGGTACATCTATGAGGCTGCAGTTGGTTATCAGTGGAAATGAAAAGCATGCATCAGGGACTGTATGGGGAAAAGAAATTTATGTATATAATGTTCACATATAGTATAGTAAATGACTGCTAGGAATCATAATGGAGTAATGCATTAATATATACAGTATACTTGTTATACAGTCAAATAAGGAAGTGACAGGTGCATTGATTTATATATTTTTGTCATGGACATTTCTCACTTTGTTGACGAATACAAATATTTTGGAATTCCAGCATATCTCCACATACTGTAGTGTCTTTGTTCTGGGTTTTCTTTCATCTTAACTTATCAACATAGTATATGAGCCATTTTATCCTACAGGCCGCTTGTCATCTCCGTGTGTATTTGCTCATTAATGTCAGGTTAAGATCTAAAGAAATGTGAACGTCTGATTGAAAATGTATTTTTCCTTTGTACTTTTAAAAATAATGATGATAATAATAATAATAATAATAATAATAATAATTTAAATATCAAATCTAAAGTATTCCAGGTTAGGAATAACTATGATAAATTGTATACACAGATTTGTTGTCTGACTATGGTACAATTGGACCTGTTGTTACTTAGAGGAATAATTAAAGGGAAGAGGTGAGGGCACCATCCATCCATCCCAAGTGAGAATGTGAGCGATTTTCCCCTCCCAAAAGAACGTCTTTCTTCTTAGATGGAACTCACGTCTCTAGCCTAGTTCATATTTCATCAGATTGTGAAAAAACAACAACACCTGGGATATGAAGAGAATCAATCAATGGTCCAGGGAAATATGGCAATGCTTGCAGGCTAGTTACTATGACCTGGTTTTGGCTTTAGTCAACTTGATCAATGACCTGTACCTGGAGATAGACAGGGGGATTTCCTAAACCCCTCTTCATCTTTCCATACCATCAACCATGGTATCCATCTGGACAGAGTCTAGAGATTAGGTCCTTTGGCGGTTCCATTCCTAATTGTATGGCTTATTCCAGAAGGTGGTGCTGGAGGCTACTGATTGTGACAAGTTATCTCCCATGTTTTTTAATATGTACATGAAACTGCTGGGAGACATCATACGTAGGGTGAGGTGTCAGCAATATGTGGATCACACTCCATTCTGTTTCTCCTATTTCCTTTTCATTGGAGTGAGGTGAAGAAGTGGACGTGTTGAACCAGAGCTTGGAGTCGGTAATGGACTGGATGAAAGCCAGTAAACTTAAGCTCAACAAAACAGCGATTCTGTTGGTAGGTGGTTCATCTGACCAGAAAATGGAGTTCAACTTGTTTTGGGAAAGGTCACGCCCCAAAGGAATTACTTCATTAGTTTGGTGTGCTGCTACATCTGGCATTGTTTCTGAAGTCACAAATGAACATAAGTAGGGGTGTGAAAATCAGCCAACCTCAAGATCATTGAGGTGCTTTGAGTTCCACTTCTAAGCGTGGTTCAACTTGTGTCTATATCAGATTGTGAGCTTTTCTTCTTTTATTTTCGTACAATTTTTTTTGAAGTACAAGGTTGCATACTTGGGTTTGTACTTGGCTACGGATTCAAAAGTATGCTATCTTCTACCATAGCTTAAGAGACCCATCCTAGGTCCCTGGGAAGCTCAGAAAACCTCTCCAAGATCAAAGACAATGCAACTTCAGGGGCTTCTGAACATGCTTGGGCACACTGTTAAAATGCATTTTTAATGTGTATTTTTCTAGTGTACACATTTTAACACATATTATTTTCAAGCATACTTCATGACAAGCTTGGGAATGCACAAGCTTTGACCATGGTGTTCATGTTTAGGAGGTTCAAACAGGGTAAAGTCTGGTCACAAATGAGCTGAAACATTTTTTTCATTCTTCTTTAAACGTACAAAGGCCTACCTAGTTTAGTAGTTAACCCAATTGCCTATAGGATGGCCACAAGCAGGACATTAGAAGGATAGCCTTCTCCTGACGTCCTCCAATAACTAGAGTTCAAAGGCATGCTGCCTCTGATTCTAGAGGTAGTATATAGCCATCATGACTAGCAGCTATTAATAACTTTATCCTCATTAATTTGTTTAATCCCCCTTTAAAGCTGTCTAGGTTGGTGGGCATCACTACATCATGTAGTAGTTTAACTATTCACTGTATGAAGAAGTACTTCCTTTTGTCTGCCCTGACTCTCCCACCGTTTAGTGATTTCTATAGCACACAGTGTTGTTTTTTTAAGCAGTTTTGGCTGATAAACCAGCTATGGCTCTCTTCTTTATACAGATAGCATGGCCACCCTTATCCAAGCACTGGTAACTTCTAGGTTAGATTGCTGCAATGTGTGAAGCATAGGGTTCCCCGTGAAGACGTCTTGGAAATTTAGTAGAAAATGCAGCAGCTAAGTTGCTAACTGGGACTGGTGTATGGAACATTTCACCAGCATTTACACTGGCTACTATGCCTTTTTTGGGGTGTGTGTGTGTGTGGTTCAAACTCATAGTGCTAGCGCTTTAATAATAAAGCCCTAATCTACTTGGGACCTGGGTACCTAAAGGATTGGCTCCTGCCACATGAGCTTGCTCTCCTCTGTATCCTCCAGCATCTGAAGTGAGATGGATGGTGACCAGAGAGAGGGCCTTTAAGATATGACATCCCATCTAAGTGCTGCCCTCCCCAGAGAGTCTTTCCTGTCCCCAACTTTGATGGCATTTTGACACCAGGCAAAGACTTTTTCATTGGCCCAGGCTTTTAACAGATAATATCCATTTACTGGAAGACACTTCTATCTGTTTTGTTGTGTGCAGATTTCTTTTTACACTGTTCCTCTACTAGTTCGTTTTATGTAGTTTTATATTTGCTATTGGTGTTCTATCATTCTTATTGTATGCTGCCCAGATAGATCTGCTGAAGGGCAGGCCATTTTTTTTTAAAGAAACAAGCAAATAAAATGACTGGTGTCTTGGGTTAAGCTGATTGTAGACTTCATTTTATTAACTCTTCCACCTAAAAAGAGTGCTGACCCCTTTCAAGCTCCATATTGGTAGCTTATGTCATTTGGCAGATAGAATAAGGGCAAACTTGTGTATGTGTATTCAGTGACCCATTTGTTAGTAGGATTTCCCCCCGTGCTTCAGTTCCTTACTGTGCTGAAGTTGTTGGAAGATAGCCCACTTATATACAACCAGCTACAGCAGAAATTAGGATTTTAATTGTAGGACCACTACCTTGATATGTGAGGCACTGGAGAGCTTGTCGTTTTGGACATTTAAAATCAATATAACATTATTTTTACAAATCAGGAGGCAAATCTTAAAACTTCTCACTTTTAAAAAAAATGCTTTTAAACTCTTAGTTTTTTTACTTATTGCTCTGACTGTGTTTTGCTCTTGTTTAATCATGTCTTGTATATGGTGTGGCTTCGACTAGTTTTATATGCACTAGAAGAGTAAAAGAATAAGCAGGCTGCCATTCAGTATCAAGAGGGAAAGCAGAACAGTATTTGAACAATGAGAACATGTAACACACGAGGAGTATTTTTGGTTCAACCAACTTTGTAAGTGGGTTGGATGACTAAAGTCCCAAGTCTTTTTTGTCAATCAATAGATTTATTAGGTATTGTTCTTCCAGATCATCGGCATTTGCAACATTCCTGTTTGAAGCTGTCATTTCTCATCAACTGGCTTCATTTAAATCTTCATGCTAAGAATGTTTAGCCATCATTGAAATCTCGTTTATTAAATTTCAGAAGTGCATTAAAGCAGTTCATTCCCCTCCCACCCACCCCAGCGTTGCTTTGGTTGTTGAAAAAAAAAAGTCAGCTTTTCTTTCAATAAGATGGCCTTCAGAACTTTCAAAAGAAAACTCAGGACATCAGTCTTTGGCCCAGTTTGGATGTCACAATGAACCAGGTTGTTGTAAATGAAGTGAGAGCAAGCTTGCTGGTTCCTGCTGTCTGATTGCTCCCAGTGGAAACAAACAAGTATTTTTTGTCAACTAAACAAGTACTGTTAAGCATGACATGAAACGGGATTTCTGGGTTGTTAGAGGAGAGACTACCCAAAGTTATAACCCATTCTTGAAAGTTAACTTTTTGGAGAGAAGGTTCCTTTGGTCATTACCATTCTTAAGGATGATCTGACATTGATATGACTAAGCAAGAGCTATGGAAGGTTTCATCCATGTCCAGTTCATTAAGGGATTATTGCTCATAGTGTGTGGGAACTGCGTTTATATAGTTTGGATGGCTACGTTACTCTCCTGCACTTCCTGGATCTCCTTCTGCATTCTTGTGCTGCCCTGTTGGTGTATTCTGTGTTAAGGCCACGGCAGGCTCTGATACCTCAGCAGGCTAGCCCTAACCCTATTATTGACATGGATCAAAATTATGACTCACCACTTTCTGGATCAACCCACCTTTAGAAGGTTTTATGAGATGTGGAAGGCTGTGATCTCAGCATACATTTGAACTGTTACAACATTTCTGGAAAAATCCAGAGTGACTTAACTCCAAATAAATGGGAAAGAAGGCAAGCAAAACTCAAAGAATACCATAGCATGTTGCTGTTGTTTTAATGCCAATCAACATGTCAGGTTAAACTTGTCATATCTATAAAGATTATATTCATTTCAACAGTAAATTTAATACAATGTTGTGCTTGTATAAGTGTATTGGGACAACTACTTAGGGAGGCTTATATGGATATAGGCAAGTAATGTTGGTAAGACCATGGCTGCATTCAGACAACACAGTAATCAACTTGGGGGGTGGGACAATTTTCAGTTGTATTGACTTTCATGTCGTCCGAATGATGCCATAGTCAACTCAGCGCTGATCCTAATCCACACCACCATTGATTATTTATTACCATGTTGTGTGGGGAGTACCCCCTAGATGAACAACTGTAAAGTTGATTATTACCCCACCATTGACTATGGTGTTGTCTGAATGCAGCCCATGAGTATTCAGTATAAAAAGGATTGTTATAGTAGTCAAAGTAGACAGGATCTAAACCAGTCTTAATTCAATAAATATGAATTTTACCATTGACTTCAAAAGGAGGTGCTCTCTTAAGAGATTTTAAACTTAAATGATTTTTGACATAAAAGCAGTCTGCATGTTTTCAGAATACACTTTTTGTCACTTCATAACTTTCTCTGACTTGTAATGAATTCCAGTTAATACTATGTTGCTCCATTTTACAGTTCATTGTATTGTTTTGTATTTTTATGTACTTGGAATTGTTTTAATAGTATATTTTGAATGTATATGTGAACAGATTGGGGATTTTATTACATTAAGCAGTGTATAAGTATTACAGATAAATAAATAAGCTTATTAAAATATGATAGTGCACCTGTTTAATCTTGCTCAAACTTTCATTATAGCATAGAATGAAAATGAACTTTTAATGCATTTTTATAATCTAAATTTTAATGGTCAAAATTTCCTAAAAGGGGTACAATCCTGCAAACATTAAGTCCTGCTAAAACATGTATTCATTCAAGTTTAAGTGCTTATTCCTCAATGGAAGAATAAATGCTCAGGACATTCCCAATGGAATCAAGTTCTTACCTTTAGCTGAATTTTGGCCAAAGTATGTTTTTAATGATCAAGGCTTTTGCTGTTATTTTTGAGGCAAGGAAGAGTTTTAAGACCTGTAGCATCACCATAGTTATAGTCTGGAGTGTTTGAACGAAAGTGTAAAGTTACAGCTGAACAACAGAAGAAAATTTGAAGCAAACCAGAAGTTGGTAGTTGTGGAGCATGCAGATAATAAAAGACAGTGGTTTATTAGAACAAGTAGATAAACTGGAAAGATTCCTAATTTCGTTCAGTTACTTGGCTTTGCTTTTTAAAACACACTGTTAACCCAGCATATAATAACACACACAAAAATGAGCTCTTTGTTTTAACAATTATCAAGTGGTTAAATGCCTGGTCTTTTCCTGTGTATAAAAATGATTTTGTTAGTATGTAGGTCACATTACAGTACTGTCTAGCTATTGGACATTGGCTTAGATAACTGTTTGTGAAGTATTAAATGGTTTTGCTGCCTCAGCATACTTTTTAAACTGGTATTTTTCACACAGTCCTGCTACTGAAAAGGAGCTAAGCCGCCGCAAAAATCAATTTATCTTTTCCTCTGCGATTTGTGTATTGTGAGTGCTTGTAGTGTTTTACGATTTGATTAATTGTTATTCATTGTGTGGGATAGCGTTTGTCTAATTCTTGGTAGTTTTAAAAAAACTTTTATCCAGTGCAGCACATTATTTACGGAATGAGACCTCCCCAAAACAATATGAGTACAATAAGATGCAGAATTGGGGTGAGCTGGAAGAACCCTAAAAATGCTTAAGGAGGCAGAGTAAGAGTGTAAGATTAATCAAGGCAGAACGGCATGTTCACCCCAACGGTTCAACATTCACTTTACATATTTTAGCGGAACGTATCCTAAGTAGAAAGAGAAGTTGAGCGAAGCCTCAATTACTTTTTGCCAAGAATTGCCAAAATACAACTATGGGACATTGTACAACCATGATACGTTTTCTATGGACTTCAGCAGAGTGGAAATCTTCCAAATTAAAGGGTATTCTCATTACATTCTGCTGTGCTGTTCTGTTTTGTACAAAGGATCATCCATTTGAAATAAGAAGCAATCTCATAAGGGATATCTGGAAACATTCTCCAAGAAAAAGAACCCCCGAGGTGTTAAAGAAACTTGTTTGCATGCGGTTCACATGCGATTAGACTGTAGGTATTGTTGTTTATTTATTTATTGACTTAAGATGCCGATGCAGAATATGGATGTACGTCCCATATCATTGTACTTTTTTCTTTTCTTCTCTTTTTAAAGCGGTGGTAGTGCTTCCTTTCAGTTTTATTATAAAGTTTCTTTGACCCTGCAGTTTATTTCCAAACATTTCCAACTTATTTGTTCTAGTGTATTCTTAACCAGGGGTTGTTTTTCTCCCTTTTGGAAAATGAGCCCAGATGGTGATTGATTTTTCAAGTGCTGACATCCCTGCTTGAGAAAATGTTCCCACCTTCTTTGTGCTGAGCAAGTCAGGCAAACTAACATGATGATGCGATCATCAGTTTCATGCAGACATGCAGAATTGATTGATGGGGAGATTTTTTTAAAAAAAACATAAACCGCACATTCTTCCAGTGTCTTCAAATTTTTAATGATGTTTACTAGAACCAAATTAGCGGGTGGTGGGAACTGTATATCTTATATAGCTATACATTTAAAAGAAGCAAAGCAGAACTTACTGCAGCAACCAGGTTAAAAGGAGGGAATTATATATTTTTTTGTTTTGTTTTGTTTGCTTTCCCCCCATGGCCTTGAATAGATCAGTACAATTTGTAATAGCTTTTCGGAGCCAGTTCTAAAGCTAAAAGCTGTCACTAGCTAACTAGCCATTCGCAGGCCACTGCTTCTGTTTGCGTGACTAAATACATACAATTAAAGCTTAGCACTTTCCTTCTGTATGAACTCATTGTTATCCAGGGTTCAAGTGCTCAGATAATGGGCCAGAAGAAAACAGTCCTATCATCAGCTTGCAGTGGCTGGAAACTGGTTAGGAGAAATACATTTCTCATTATCTGATGCAGAATGACGCTTCTGATGCTTTCCATATTTCCCCCCCCCCCCCTTCCATAGATTTCATAAAAATTACCCCCTAAAGATCTATAATTTCCCCTCTACCAAACTGCAAATAAGAATATAGGCTAGGGCTGTGGTGTAATTAAAGATTTCAATGATAGCCTTTTTGCATTCATTTAGCAGAAGGTTATATAGCTCAGCCTTCAAAAGTCACTCCAGATTGGAAGTGTCCATACCTTATAAGTAAGTTTGCTGGATTTGTTGCATTTGTCCAAATTGATTTTCTATTTCTTTTCTCTTTCGGGAAGATGAAATAAACTGAAAAGGGACAAACCAGAGATGCTCAAATGACAAACAATAGCAATAAAATTAAGATAACAAGGAACCTGGATGCATTGGTTTGCATTCATAATATCTTCCGGGAGAGGCAGAAGGTGTGAACAATAGCATTTCATAGCCTGATCTTACGTTTTAGTGATCCTGCTGAAGTGCCCGGAATTGGGTGCAAGGTCTTGATGCCGACATCTTGTGATGCCAACAATGTTGTGACACCAACATGGGTTCCAGCTCAGAGAAGCTAATCTCAGTACTGGTGCAGGCACTTTTTGAGGCCATCACAATTGCAACGGCTGGAGCAATCCTACATTAGACAATCTAAAAGGAATGATTTTCATAGGTCAATTTCTTTGCTATGATTAGAGTACTTCCCATGGATAGATAACTGAAATGTGTGTAAAGTGGTTTGAATACTCTAAATACGGTTATCAGTAGCAGGGGATTATTTAGTCAGGTCAGTACATTGTGCTTACAAGGTAACATAAGCCAAAAAACCAAAACAAAACAAAAAAACTTTGCCCTGAAGAGCAAATTTCTACAGTAGGGGAGACATGGAAGGAAGGAACGAAGTATGGAAAGACAGATGGAAAAAATACAGTTGCAATTACTTACTTAGGTCAGGTTTCAATTGAGGATGATGACTAAGGGGTTATGATTTGAGAAAATACGGGTTTTGAGTTGGGGTTGGAAGGAACAGAGATAAGCGGTACTATGAAGGTGTGTTGGGACATGGTTCCAGGCATAGTGAGCAGTGAGGGAGATTGGACAGAGTTATCATAGAATAGTAGAGTTGGAAGGGGCCTATAAGAGAGCCAATACAGTGTAGTGGCAAAAGTGTTGGACTGGGAATCCCGAGATCCAGATTCTAGTCCCCGCTTGGCTATGGAAGCCCCCTGGGTGACTTTGGGCCAGTCACAGACTCTTAGCCCAACCTACCTCACAGGGTTGTTGTTGTGAGGACAAAATGTAGAGGAGGATTATGTATACCCCTTGAGCTCCTTGGAGAAAAAAAAAGGTAGGAAATAAATGCAATAAATAAATAAATAAATTTGAAACAGAAAAAAAGTAAATAAGAGAATTTGGGGTAGTTTCCAGTAGTACATTTGGAGGACAGAAAGACAGAATGGGGCCAGACTGTGGAGAGCTTTAAAGCTCATAGGGAGGGAATGACAACAGATCATTGGGTTCTAGACTGCAAGAGGGAGAGGATCTCACAAAAGCCCTGTTCAGGCATTCACTCCCTACACAGTTAGAATGGAGGGATGGAGAAGATAGGACTGTGCTTGTTGGCTCTGTTGTCCTCCAAGCATGAAGGGATAACTTCTGCAACAGGGAACCTGCTCTGCTCAGCAGATTCTCCGTTGAAGAGCGTCATCACACGGGAGGTTTAATGCACATTTGTTGTGACTTTGATCCATTTTTTCAGGGCTGGACTCGCTCAGGGCGAGAGAACAGCATGACGGGGACAACGTCATGCCAGTCCAGCGCTGAAAAAGTGGATCAAAGTTGTGGCTCAAAGAACCTCCCTGTGTGGGTCTCCCCAGCGTTAGTCTGATACACTACCCACTACACCACACCGGCTCAATGAAATTTAGAAACACTATGCTCAGTGAAAACATGGATAGAGATAAAAGGGGTTTGATAGGAACCCTGCTGTTCAATGCTGCTACTCCCCTTCACAACGGAGGTAATAAAATACCAGGTTTTGAACTACGTAGTTCCCTGTAATAGTTCCCTCCCCCGCCTTCACTGAAGTCCTGTCTTGCACAGAGTAATTATTTGTATTTTTCTAATCACCAATCTCTGAAATGACTTTTTGTGTACCCACTTAGTGAGCATATATGGCTCTAAAGCGACCTAAGAGAGTATAATGGTTCCAGAGGAGACATTGCAAGCTATTGGGGAAGCAATCTATGTATTAAAAATCCTTTCACAGTTTGGAAGAAGCTATTATAGTTTATTGTGTCCATGACACCTGCCTTTTTAGTGTGGGGACTTATTGTACATTCAGGTCTCTTGCACAGATTCTCAGGAAATATATTTATCTGAGAGCAAAATGATACAATTAAAGAGAGAATTAGACAGCAAACGGAAAAGCCGCAGTGATGGGATGGACAGGGATTTCCTCAACACTTGATGGGCTTTCAGAGCTAGTCTTTACAGTCTTAGGTATTAATCATGCAGTTTGTGTACTGATTCAGGCTGAAAGTCTTCAGATTGTCTCAGGTGCTTCTCCACCAGACGGGCTATACTCCTCTGAAACCTATAGGAGGCAGACAGTACGTCAGCCTGTAGGAACACGGTGCTATTTCCTGCAGTCTCCTAGATGCCGTCCGCCTCAGTTAGGGATGTGTGAATCTGTTAGTTTTGCTTTCTCAGGTCTGAACCTACCCATACTTTACACTCATTGTCTAAGGCCTTCTTCCAGTTGCCTCCTCCAAGGAAGTCTCAGAGGGTGGCAACAAGGGAGAGGGCCTTCTCGGTCGTGGCTCCCCAATTACGGAATGAATTCCTCAGCCAAGCCCACCTGGTGCCAACATTGTTATCTTTTCTGTGCCAGGTTAAGACCTTCCTCTACACTCGGGCATTTGGCAGCATATGATAGATTTTTAATCAGGTCATGGGCCATTGTTTGTATGTGTGTGCCTGCTGTCTGTTTATATGTTTGTAGCTAAACTTTTTGTATTGCACACAATAATGTTTTTAATCTTCGTGGGCCACCCAGAGAACTTTGGCTGTTGAGCAGGATAGAAATGTAATAAATGATTTTTTAAAAACTCTCAAGTTCTTTCTTTCCTGAATACGAACTTTGCAGATTTTGGTAAATTCTTATAAGAAAATGCACAGAAATGAAATTCTCCTCCATCTGCAAAAGCCAAATATGTTAGATACAGCTATTCCCATCATGAAGAAGCCTGTGGTGTACCTGCCTGCTATATTGCTATTCAAGGTGTGGGGGAGAGGTGGCAACCTTAATTAAGCACAAACATAGTTGAATTCACAGGAATCCAATCCCAAACGTTTAAGAGCTAATACTCAACGCCCTCAGCCTGAATGGACGGATCTCACAGTTTTGCTTTCTCCCACATTCAGATTTTTAAAAAAGATCTTGAGTAATGTTTTTCTCGATTATGGAGAACTTTACAAATTTTGGTAAATTCATATCAAAACTGAATTCAAATAAAATTCTTACCAATGCCTAGGCCGTGGTGGTTTCAACAAACTTCTAACTTAGACACAGGCAGAAGTTTCATCACCTTAGGGATACTTTGGAAGAGCAAGCCTTCCATGCCTCTGAACCAGGCTTATCTGATCTTAATGATGGAGACTTGCCTAGACACTGTCTATGGAGGCATAGCTGACATTGGTGGCTAGGAATCCCTTTGACCGGTTTAGCTTGGTTCTCCACTTGCAACCCTATGTAGAGAAAGCAGAGGGCTTCCCAGTTACACATACCCTGGGCCAGATCTACACCAAGCAGGACAAAATACCATGAAAGTGGTTTGAAAACAGTTTATGGCATTTGTCATGGACCCCAACACCATTGTAAAGCAGTAGTATAGATCCTTCCCTGGTTACTTCCAGACTACTGTAGTCCATTCTAAGTGGAGTTGCCTTTAAATATGGTTTGGTCAACTGGTGTGGAATGTAGCTGCTAGGTTGCTTGACATTTTCAGAGCATATAACCCTGATACTCTACCAGCTGTAGTGGTCCCTTTTCATTTCCAGGATCAATTCAAAGTGCTAGCATTGACTCTTAAAGCCCTAAATGGTTGGAGGCCAGTTTATTTGCAGCTTCCATACGAACCAGCCTACACCTTAAAATTGGCCTCTCAGGCCCAGCTCACAAGCCCACCATCAGCGATCCATCAGCCTGTTAGGTACCAGCAACAGGGGCTCTTCAGTAGTGACCCCATATCTTTGGAACTCGCTCGTGAAAGAAGTATGCAAAGTCCCAGCTTTGTTAGTTTTTAAATGGTTTTTAGCGATGTACTTATTTCAATCCACATTCTATTTAAAGCATTTTAAGTTAGGTTTTGCTAAAATTGTTGCTTTTTTAGCAACTGGATTGTTTCATTTGTATTTTTAAAATTGCTTTATATTTACAATTCAGTAAAGTCGCTGGACTGTATGCTGGTCGCTGTTCTCACCCTCAGGCCTTGGGACTTGATCTGGGGACCACCAAAGACATCACTGCAGCAGCTGCCATGCACAGAGGTTTAGATAACCCTTCCTCAGTACAGCTCCTTTAGTACATTACCTTTCCATCAGTAGTTGATACCTTAAGCCAGGGCTCTTAATTGGAACTGCCTTTATATTGAGCATGAACGCCCTGACTACAGTTGTTCCACTCAGTTCTGTACTTTGAAGTGACAGTGGGTTGGATCTAGACTTAGTCATGATTAGAGTAGACCCCCTGAAATCCATGAGACTTAATTTAGTCACAACTAACTTAGGTTAGGCTGACCAGATAAAATCCAGGTCAGGGCTCCTGTAACTTTAACAGTTGTAGAGAAAAGGGAATTTCAGCCAGTGTCATTTGTATGCAATTAGTTCCTGGTGAAATTCCCTCTTCATCACAACAGTTAAAGGTGCAGGCACTATACTAGAGTGACCAGATACAAAAGAAGGCAGGGCCCCTGCAGCTTTAACTGTTGTGATGAAGAGGGAATTTCACCAGGAACTAATTGCACACAAATGACACTGGCTGAAATTCCCTTTTCTCTACAACTGTTAAAGTTACAGGAGCCCTGACCTGGATTTTATCTGGTCAGCCTAACTTAGGTTCCATTGCTTTCAGTGGGCTGCTCTAAGCTTGACTAAATCTGGGTCCAACACATTGGATTTTCATACAGTTTCATGCCAACATGTTCTGTTTCAGTGTTGCATGCTGACATCTGGACACACACCTCCTCTCCCACCCATTTCAACTGCCAGTATCACATCTCATTTTTAAAATAAAGACTACGTGTACATGTGATAATTTAAAGGTATTTACTAATATAAATATTTGCTTTGTAGAGCAAAGCTACACAAAATTCCTGAATTGCAGACTAAGCAACTAGTGGCATGTTTGAAGTAAGAAAACTAGACCTTTGTGAAGATTGGCATAATGAAAACAGGGTTTCTACTGTTTGTAACTTGTGTCCATACTGAGAAGACACGGAATGGCAGGACAGTAATCAAAACACACATTGTTACTTTTGAATTCCAAAGGAAAGTTCTTGTCACTTGCAATTACGTTGATAATGGAAAATATTTTACATGAATTTCAGTCTATCTCTTTGAGCTTTGAAAGAGGCAGTTTTGGCAACTTGCTCCAGAAAATGATAAGACAAAACAAATAGATGAACGGCTTTCATTGTATACTAATTTTTACCAGTCACAATCACAATAATGGTTTTGTTTCTTTTAGGAGAGGGGGGGATTTTAAATTCACCTTTGCCCTGTAATGCAATGAAGTAGTATTCTCAATTTGATTTGAGGGAGAAGGGAGGGAAGACATCTGATATTTCAGATGATTTCTATTCATATCTAAAGTTATCTATTTACTTCTCTCTCTAAATTTAACAATGTTCTTAAGTTGCTTGCCTCAGGTGTTCATATTTTTGAATGTCCTATAATTTTAGACCCACACATAATTCTTTTAGAGGAATTAAAGTACTTTTCTAATTGAATATATAAACATCACCTTGGGACAATAAGACTGGTGCATTCATCAAGGCTACCCAGATTTTAATTTTTTAAATAATGGATGTACCCTGGGTACTAGTGAATGCCTGAGCGAAACAACTCAGAGATGCTTCATTCTTGACTTGTTTGTCATGACATCTGAACCTGGAATTGTGGGCTGGTGGACAAGCCAGTGTTAGAACCAAAGAACACATCATGGTTTGCAACTTTGGGTTGTCTCTCTCCCAACAGCCCATAATTCTGGGCTCGGATTTCATGATAAACATCCCAGCTGCAGTGGGAGCAACTCGGCATTGAGAGCAAGCATGCTTGCTCTTTGCAGTGAGACAGGACACTTTATATCAAAAATGTTTTTGAAAGTTTCCTGGCCGGCATATTTCCCCCAAAATGTTGCTTTATTGAATTCCCTGATATGTTGTTCTATCGCTGAACTGCTTTTTTGGTTTGAAAATTCCTCTTACACGTAGTTGAAATGCTTTGCTTTCAATCAGTTTCCCATGTAAGATAAAAGTTAAGGTTGAGGATGTGAATCGACAATTGCTCTAGGGTGTGTGTGTGTGTTTGTGTTGGAGGGCCAGGAGCTGTAGTGAGGGAGAAGGAGCTGTAGGTAAGGAGGATGGTCCGTAGCTTAGTGACAGAGTGCCACCTCCAAGAGAGGCTTGGAAGGTGGCAGCAAAGGAGAGGGCCTTCTCAGTGGTGGCTTCCTGACTATGTGCCCCATCCCCCTTAGAGAAGTCTGCCTGGGCCCAACATTACCATCCTTTCAGTGCCAGGGTAAGACTGCTTTCTACCACCAGGCATTTAATGGCAAATGATGGGGCATCTGTGTCACTGGACTAAACAGATCTAGAATTTTATCGAAACTGTTTTTAGCTGTCTAAATTTCTTTAAATTTTGGATATTTAATATTTTTCCCTGCTGTATTTTCTGCTGCATTTTAATGCTGTGTTTTATTGTCTTATAAATTGTTGTAAACTGCCCAGAGAGCTTTGGCTATGGGGTGGTATAGAACTGAAATAAATAAATAGATAAAATGGAGAGGAGGAGGATTATGTACTCTGCCTTGGATTCATTAAGGAGGAAAAAAGATGGGATATGAATCTAATACATAAATAAAATAAATAAGTATCTTAAGGCTTCTTCCCGTGACCAAGCTGGGTAGAATGACTGCATGGAGAGGAGGAGGTGATACACACAATCGGTTTGACTTTACAGAACCTATGGACATAAAACTGGTATATAAATAGGCTATCTCTGCAGAAACAGGGATCCTGCAAAAACAGACACAGTTCCCAATTGTGTAAAGAGAGCCTATACATGACCCCAGTTGAGAAGACAGAATGTACATACATGAATAGTCTCCGTACACAAGGGCTGTTGAACGTGTGGTGGAGGTTGGGTTGGGTGGGCTTGTCTGCATTATCCCATTTGATTCCCTTCCATGTCTTCACTCTGTTCTGTTGACTGTGTGAACCGACCGATGCAGCAGTAATGACACCTACAGCTAGGGCAGATCACATGTGCAGAGTTCCTGCTCCTCTCTCCCCAGTATCTTCTTACATATACAGCGGCCTCAATTAATGCACATAGATGGGGTGGGTGGCCCCTATTATCCATTTCCCCCTGTTTTAAATGTTCCTGTACTTTTTGCAAAACTAGGTTATAAAGATGTCCTTTACTGGTTCCCCCAAATGCCTTTTCAAGGAATTCTCCTTTATTTTGTTTCTTATTTAAAACAATCTGCATGCTAGAAATCTGAATTTTACAATATGAGGATGATTGCAAAATTGTGATTAACCAGTCCTTGCTCTAAGTCACTTTCCCCCTCTTTTCACAAAAGGCTTCCAAGAATAGTCTGCAGAAAATTCAGTTTGCAAATTGCAGGGCAGATTTTTAGAGGGCAGTTTTAAAAGAATGAAGTCCTAAGGGTTTTATCTGTATTTATGTCTCTTGTCCAACCAAACTCTTATGTAAATGGTACAATCTGCAAACAACAAACAGAAGCTCATTCTTAAGGAAGAGATTGAATGTACATTTTTGGAGGTTTAGCATCAATTATTACCCCATGCAATCATCTAACGTATAGTTGGATTCAACAAGTACATTAGTCTGTAGCGTCAGCTGCAGTTTATAGATATTTAAGGCTTAAAATACATAGCCCCTTTTGTTTTGATGTGAAAATTGCCTTAAATTGAAAAACACTGCCCTTAGTGATGGCTGGAAAAAATGGAGATAGCTTTTATGTACTTTTATTTTTTTTTATAGCCATTAATGTTGCAGTAAATCTTCTATTATTGTATACAGTTGAGATTATTCTTCATTCTTTTGCCTTTGGACAGGAAAGAAATTACTGGATTCCATCAGTGTTACTGGCAGTCCCCATATTTTGACATCTGTTCCTTTCTAAACATTTTACCAACCTTGATGAAATGTAGTTTAGTGTTCAAAGCTGACTTGAAGGAAAAATTGGATGATAAAAAAATAACATTGATTAAACACCAGAAGTCATTTACCAATGACTATCAATATTTTGATGGCCTTGGTAGTCTATTCCAGAAAAGACATTCTGTAGAATTTTTTATCCTATTTAATCTTTGAATTTAGTTGAAGAATTGACTTCATTTTCTTTTTCTTCTTTTCTTTTTTAAGCAGGAAGACAGGAGATGGATTCCGGTCAATTTTAATTACATATCTTTGACTTCTGCACGTAAAGAATATTTTGGACATACTTTGGATATGTCATATGTTGTTTGAAAGTATGGCTTGGTTTAACCTAGGTTTTCAATAGTGCTGGCTTTTTAGATCGGGATGGATTTTACATCCTTGGATTTCAGGTTTTTCCCCAGAAGAGGCACTTACACCTGGGTAAGTGTGCTTAGAATTGCAACCATATGGATGGAAACCAAATACTGTAACCCCAAAACCTGGCCCCATAGTCCCAGAAGTGTGGAATCAGACTGTGTTTACTCATTGGTGCAGAAGATGCACTCTGCACATCCTCAGAAGCTCTCATTTTGTCACATATCTTGGCACGGATAACAGGCGGCATCCTAATGAGGCTGGGCTCAATCCCCTCCCGGCTTCTTCTGATGCATTAAGTATTATGGATTAATGCTAAAATGTTAAGACAAGTTTCTGTTCTTTGAGAGGTCTGGTAATTGACTTCTGTTTTTGCGTGTCTTCCCAGTCACTCTTTCCCCCATTTCTTTCTGTTTTAAAGTACTTGAGCCAGTTTACTCTGTTATTTCTCAGATTCTTGAGTAAGCCAGCCCTAAACTCTTACTTTCCATGCTTGGGTCACCACTTAAGGCAGATTTTGTTATTATCCTGTGCATGTGCAGTGCACATGAACAGTGAAAAATTACTAGACTTATATAAGTAGGACAGCAACCATATGACCATCTAAATCTTCCTTCTGGCCAATTGTTTTCTGCCCTGCGGATGTGCCATATAAGGAATATCCTTATCAATGTTGTTATGAAGATGATAATGATTATTGTTCTGTCATAGTTGGAGATGTTATCTGTGGGGCTTTGAGTGAAGTGAGGGACATACCTTTCTGGTTATTTTGTGCCCCTTCATGAGAAAACATGGTAGCCAGGAGTGGGCCACTGGCAACAGCAGAGAAAAATGCTGAGGACATGGAAGAGTTACCAAGGATAGCATCAATATTTTCTTAATAGCGGTTCCCATATCTAGTTTGTGTTTTAACTAGGTATTTTCCAGAATTGATTCTGGTTGCCCAAAAGTCAACTCTGTATTGCATAGAAGGTTCCTGAGACTCATCTGCGATGGGCATGGAAATTTATTGAATTAACGGGAGATTTCTAAATTTACCACTTATCACGTGCTTGAGAAAATAACTATATTTCCCATTCAACATCTGGGCTGCCTCGAGAAGCTAATATGCTCCAGAAGTCATAAACAGGCTGGATTTCTCAGCATTAGTCTTTAGCTACTGAATTAAATTGGCATCTTTCATTGATGGGCACATTTTCTGTCCAGTTGGAGAAATTATCAAATATTTGGTTGCTTGTGGGGAATTTCGTTCTTAAACAATAGAAATACTTAAATGCAACCCATAAAGTATTATTTAACCAAAGCTTGAAAAATGAATTTTCTTATGGCCAGAGTGATTAATTGCCCTGACACATGTTTTGCATATGAGGGCTCACACACCTCCTTGTGATGCAAGCTCCAATGAACACCATATGTGTATTTGGGTGTGAAAACAAGCGCCATGTAACTTTGTCTTTTTGCCAATGTGTGTTCCTTAATCTTAGCTTCATACTTGTCCTGTTCAATCATATACAACTTTGAAATTTCAGGCTATGCATATGCTCATAAATACGCTCCCCCGTGTAGATTCAAGACTTCCCTTGCTTTTCTTCATGTGTAGCAGGGTTTTCATGAAGATGAACTTCTTAACTTCCACCTCTGGTGGCTTCTTTACCACCAAAAATGTTACCTAGTTGCTTTTCCCCCCCATGGGAAAATCAAAAGATCAGCCGAAGACAAAAGTGTAAAGAAGCTCCTCCTCCCAATCTTCTGCTCCAAATTGCAGCCTTTGTTTGGAGAAAGATGATACACAATTGAGTGTTGCATGTAGATTGGGTCTCTGACATGCTTTAACTCCATCCTGATCCCAAGAGAGGAAGGAAGTAGGGAAGTTAGTTGTGGATGTTTTCAGACATGACACTAAGAAGTATATATGGACCTTGCATTTTTGTGTCCTGTATGAATGCTGTTAATGTGGAAGAGAATTTAGAAGGACAATCAAATGTACACGACAGCCAAGATAGTGACCTGTATTCTCGTTAATTCTTCAGAGAGCAAATCAGCTCTTGTTAAAGTGGACAAACTGTCCTTCCTGTAAGGTATTCTGTGTTGGAACTACGGGTGGACAAGTCCATTAATTTCAATTTCTCTAATTTTCTAATTTTCCCAATCTTAAATTCATTTTGTCTTGAGAATTTTAGAATCTTTTAAAACGTTTGAATGAAAATTCATTCACATTTTTATGTGCATTTCTCCTAATGCATGCATTCCTGCACACAGTTTTTTTTCCAAATCTCCACATTTTTGTAAGCAATTTCCCTAATACGTTTTCACCTATCTATACATTTGTGTGTGTGTGTGCTTTCCCCTAATACACACATGGATTGGAGAACTCCATCACAAAATTTGGAAGAAAGCAAATTTTGAGGGGTAACTGCATTTAAGTTCACTATTTGTTTGAAAGTGCAAAATTTAGTGTGTTCTTATTAAAATGAAAAACAAATCAACTGCCCTTAGTTGGCACAAAAAAGAAAAATGGCATTATAATTTGAATTAAGCCTTCAAATTGCTTGTTGTTGTTGTTGTGTAAAGTATTTTCATTCCTCCTTCTCAGCAAAAAAACCTCCTGGAACTGCTTACATGCAAACAGTAACTTTTGGGGGAAAAAAATTAAACATTACTTTAAAAATTTGCAAAGCAAAGTAAAGTGTTACATGTCTGATGTTTCTGTATATTTTAGATCTTGGAACTTAAATACTTTTAAAAAACGAAGCTCCCCCCCTCCCCCAAACTCCATGGTAACAGTAGAAAGGTGAAACACTATGCTTTTGGCAAATGTGGGCATAGGTTTTATGCCACCATAGTAAAAAATGGAAATAAATAACTATCATGACCATTTCATAAGATTGAACAGAAGTTTTTAATTAAAGTTAGCTATATTTAAATCCTTCTTGTTTTCTTGGGATCAATTTGCACAAGTCTGTTAATGAACTAATCGAATGCAATGCAGCCATTTTTTTCCTAGTCACTTGTGTCTCCAGTAGTTTCACTCCTTGAATTGATGTAATAATAATAATAATAATAATAATAATAATAATAATATATTTATTTATTACCCGCCTCTCCCAACGGATTGAGGCGGGGAACAGCATCATTATTAGGTCATTCACATGATCAGGCAGAAGGGAACTTCTTTCAGAACGTAAAATTCTATTCAATGATTAAAAAAAAAACACTGAACTGTCGTGGTTGTGCCTGGAAGTAGTCAAAGAAGAATTTCTGTTTCATTGAGTTTGGCAACATAGCACCAAGATCGGATCAAAATGATGGGTTATTTTCCCCAACTGAAAAACAGCAACAATACATCCGAGAGCAGTGATCTTGGGGGTGGGAGGGTTCAGAGAATTTGAATATGTGACTAGAGAATTCGAGTGTGTGACCTGTTTATTTCAAGATTTCAAATGCCTGTTCTAAAAAGGGCTATCAGTCATTTGGGTCAAAGATTGCTGATCCCCTCTACGTGTGTAGAAGCCTATGGGACGGAAGAACTGGTGAATGAATAGCTAGCCCCGTTTGCAGGCTACCAATGGCTAATTTTATAATAACCTTTTGCTTAGTGTTGTTATGATTAGTTGATCAGCGTTTCATATGGGAATTGGGGTGTACCCGAAGGCTATGTTTTTCATTTTTCACTTATAATTTTCTCCACATAAGTCTTTAATTTTGAACTTTGAATTGGATACACATGCACACTGACTTTGCATGGAAAAGATCAGTGACAAAAATCGCATGACGTTTCCATGCCCTAATTATTCCCTGAATCAGTCTTGGGAGTCTTTGGGAGTTCTGGAAAAACCTGCAATAAAGCTGTTTGTGTTTATACCTACAGTACTTACGGCTTAATTCCATCTCTTTTTTTTTATGTACAAACAAATTGTTTCCAAAAGAGGGAACTTCGTGAAACTTTTTACATTACTGACTTCATCTTTGTAGCTGGAGCGGACCCTTGAAACTCAAGCCTTTTAAAAGCAATGGGATTAAGTTGAAAACTAGTTGTTTCTTTGTTTTTGTTTTAATATAGTGTTCTGTCTTCTAACATGTATGATCTTCTCTATTGACTGTTCTTATACTCCCAGTTCCTGTTAGAAGGAGGGCACGGTCCTTAAATCATAGGAATACAGGAAGTTGATTTAAACTGGGTCAGATCATTGGTCCATCTAGCCCAGCATTGTCAACAGTGACTGGCAGCAGCTGTTCAAGGTTTCAGGCAGGATTCGTTCCTTACCCTCCCTGGAGAAGCCGGGGGTCGAACTGGGAACCTTCTGCATGCAAATCATGTGCTCTGTCACACTGAGCTACAGCCCCTGCCCAGAGCATTATCCACTGCATTGGGCAGTATCCAACGGTGTCAATTCTTTAGCGCAAATGCTGTTTCACTAGCAGAAACTAGGTTTTGAACTACGCACAAGTAACCAACATTCCGCTTGTGCAGTTGGTTATGCACCTGTTTGCACCTGTTGGACCACCTGTTATGCAACCAATTGTGTCGCGGCTTGTACAGCAGGTGCACAATTATAGTGGGCAACCACTTGCACAATTGAAAGGTTCAGCGGAGCTCCGCCAGTGGTATTTGAATTTGCGGAATGGCACACTTGGATACTGCCCATTATTTACTATAGGTAGCTTTTAAGGTACAAACCCTGTTACCCTTGCCAGATTAACTCACCCATTCAGAGTGCACTGTGTTATTTTCTCATTTGTGTAGCTCAGCCCTGATTGAGCAGCACAAAGAAACAAAGGAGATTGTCAGAATATTTAACGGAGTTGCAGCCTTTGGATTAAGGCAGACCTGCATAACCTGTGTGATTTACTTCTGTATGTGCCACTGATTTTTGGACGTGCCATCTATTGCATGACTTGCAATAGTTTGGTGTTAAATGACTGCCAGAAGTTTAGGAAGCAGTTATAGTTGAGTGATAAACCATATGTGTTGCATGCAGAAGGTTCTAGGCCAAATCCCTGTTATATCCAGTTGAAAGGATAAGGTTGCAGGTGATGTGAAGGACCACTATGTGCTACTTGCCATGACAATGTGGACTAGAAGGCAAAACAGTCTGATCTGGTATAAACAGTGGATGTTGATGCCTCTGATTTTGGTTGGATTGTGAATCAACTGAGTTTCAGCAGAACCAGCCAAAATGCTAAAGGAGCTATCCAAGGTGCTGAACCTATTTTGCAGGTAAGGTTCAGCACCTTGGATAGCTCCTTTAGAGTTCTGGCTGGTTCTGACTGGCACGCCGAACGGATTTACAGCCCCACCAAAATCGGAGCCACCAGCCTCCACTCAGTATATGGCAGCTTCGTAATTCAACAGCAGTTGACTTCTGATTCCTTGGCATTGTTAGAAAGAGAGACAGTGTGGGAAGACTGTTTTTGTCATCTTGGACAGTAATTTTTGGATAGAGTGCCCTTTCCAAAGGCAATAGACTTCAGATTTTCAGATCTAGAAGTCACCTCTAGCCCAAACATGAATCCACTTTTTTTTTTTTACTATGTACTTGCATGTAATGCTGCTGGTGTCACCCAGCCGTTGCTGTCCCAACCAACCAGTCAAAGACCGATGCTCTAAAACCTCTCACTCTATTAGTGCCCTACAGCAATGGGACAAAGCATAGTTTTGTTCAAGCAAAGCATGAACGATGGTAGCATAGTTCCTATTGAAAAGATGGTGTGAACTTGACAGCAGTGAAATGCTCTGGCGAGAATGAGGGGGTATCCTGTTGTGCTGTTGTTTCAAAAGAAAGGTGTGAGGGTATTTGGATGACATGGGGTGTATGTTGGAGCTTGTTACATCTTTAACAGCTTATCTCTGATCACGTTTTCTTTTTAATCAGCACGTGGGGCCTCTTTTTTGTTTTTGTACATGTGCACTTTGCATCAGTTTGCAATTCACTTGAACTCATGCCTTTCCGAAACCCTGTTCATATTTCTCCACCAGTTAAACTTCCTATGTTGTGGTTCATCAAGAAATGGGAGGCTTTCCCTTATAATTCAAACAGTCCTATTGGTGCTTGAGCTTGGGGAGAATTGCTACTGGATCTAACCTGTGCCCTCCAACCAAGTTCCAAGACCATACCACCAGTAAATCGGTGCTTAATAAATTAATAGAGACAGGCAGTTAGAGTAGAAGCAGAGCTGACCTTCTTCGCAGCATGGGCCCCCCAGATGTTTCCAATAACTAAGTGTGCTGCACTGTGAGAGCACATGTGTACAATATACAAAATTAAAACAATGGGAACTAAAATGTAAAACCAGTCCTTTCCAACCCACCCAAGGGAAGCGAGCTTTTAAAAAAAGAAAAAGAAAGGGGGGAGGAACGAGCAGTTGAATATGACTGTGTTTTATCTACATAAAAATAAATGTTCACTGAATCCAATGTTCCTGAATTAACAAATGGTAAAACCTATCATGAGTACTAGCATTTGAGTCTTTCAGGGCCATCCACGCTTTCCATTTTGCCCAATCTCAGCCATCTGAAGAAGTGATGCAACACGTGAACTTAATAAAATGCTACCATGTGTGAAGTGGCATGTCTCAAGCTCTGGTTGGATTGCCATCTAACCCTCTGGCTGGAGTGCACCACATTAATTTATTCAGGTTGAATTGTGTCCAGGGCCAATCTACACCAAGCAGGATATAACACTTTCTTCCAAAATTTGCGCATTTCGCTTAAGTTGTGCATTTTTTTTTCAAAATTTGCGCATTTCGCTTCAGTTGTGCATTTTTTTCCAAAATTTGCGCATTTCACTTAAGTTGTACATTTTTTTCAAAATTTGCGCATTTTTTTCAAGAACATGTTGGCAAATGCAAGTTCGGAAAGTTGTGAACATTGTTGGAGAACATGCACTCGTGGATGCATGTTGGGATTGCAAACGAAGCATTTTAGAATGATTTGTGAAACGAAACAAAATTCTCAGATGTCCCAAGACACCACATCACACCAAATTGGGTATGAAGGTGAGCTCATGTGAATAGTCCTGGTTCATATGGTTATTTCTCACACCAGTGGGTCATTGGGGCCGTGACACTGGTGTGTGGTAAGTGACCTCAGCAACCTATGTGATGAGGGCTTTTAAACATTACCAGTACAACCTGGAGCCTGATCAGAGTAGCCCCACCCCCACCCCCGTAGCTCCACATCAGACCGGTTCCTTATTTTAGAGTATGTGATATCAAATATCTCACAATAATAACCTCGAAACGTATTTCAAATTTTGATATATTTACTAGTTCAAGGGTTGGATCAGGTTGAAATGAGTTTAAAAAGAATCAGCGAGTCAGAGTCCTTTGACTGACTTCCCTTTGATTCTACAGCACATGGTCATGTCAACACTTACCAGGATTAGGGTGCTTATCTCCAAGAGGTGGAATTCACAATTCCATAGTGTAACATAAGCCAGACTAGACAATATGAATGCCAATGCCCCGGTGCCCCTCCTAGCTGTTTTCCACTCTGGGCAGAAAGTTGGACTTGGCCGAATCACTGGTTGTCTCCTGGGACAAATAGCAGCTTTGGTGGTGGTGGAGGATTAATCCTTGCTTTCCCACATGTCACCATTTTCCTATCATCTGATTTGGCCCATAGTGAAATGTGAATAACCTCAAGACAACCAAGAAGGATATGTATTGTTGGAATGCTTTGCTTTTGAAGATAGCTGTAGTCATCTCAAAAAAATAACCCTGGGATAAAAACTCTGAAATTAAATTCTCCGAATCTTGATCGTATAAACAAGGATTTAATGGTTCTGAGCTTACGTCCCCTGGGAAGGAGGGTAGGCAGCTTTGTTGGAGTAGGCAGCAACTGGAAAGTCTGGGGTTACACCTTGGAGGGGGTTTATGATGGGATATATGGAGCCAGAGGGTGACTTTAGGACATTTTCAAAGCCGGGGGGTGGGGGATATATATTCCTGAGAACTCCCAAGTAATGCTTTAAATTCCTTATATTTGAGATGTAATCTAAACTCCCAAAGGAGTGAAAGCTGGATGCAGTGTGCAGTAACAGAGCAGCCCTGTTCATCCATACTAGGCTACCTGCGTGTAATTCTAAAGATCAGAGGAGAGGTCTTACTGAGCAAGGATAGAAACAATCGGCTTATATAGAGTATTTTTACTTCATAGGAATGTGGTTCTGCTTGCTGAAAATCTATCCTTTGCATGGAGTCAGGCATAATCCTATGCCTACTTTGCCCTTGCAGTAAAAATATGCTTAATAGCAATTTCAGAAGGAGGAAAAAAGAATCTATTTTAAGCTGGTTGAGCAGAATATCTCCTCATAGATGGGAACTATAAGTGAATAATGTTAATGGAGCTCTGTTTTGTAAAATGCATGGGACAACTAATAGAATCTAGCTACTTTAAAAGTGGATGATTGAATTATGTTTAAGAGACTACCTAATTTATGACCTTTAAAAATACTTTTTAGAGCGGTCTACTTGATATGGATTGTAAAGTCCACGGCTCCTTCATCCAAAAATTTTTTTTTAGTAGTCTCCTTTCACAGCCTGCACTCCATCCAATGTACACTTGCGGTTACTTTATATTAGGGTACTGACACAGTTGCCCATGCTAAAGCCAACATTAATCAAGAGGTGTACTACCCTTAAAAAGAAAAGGAAAGGTAATCGCACCCAAGCAACCCTATTTTATTGCAAGAAGGCCTGGTTGTTGTTGGTTTTTTTTGAAGGTTTGCTTTCTTTTTAAGCTATAAATGTTTTAGAACACAATCCATCCCCTTCTACAAGGCAGCCCTGTTGAAGCATTCTTTAGGGGGGGGGGGTAACTTGTGAGATGGTAGTCCTGAGATGAACAGGCCCGCCGGATATATGCATGTGAGGCATGGTTGGGCTGTCTATTCTCAGTAATGGTAGAGGGCATTTTGCTATGCATCTGGCCCAGTGGCCAGGCACCTGGTTGAAGGGGGAGGGCTGCGCACAGTGTATGCTTCATGCCCAGGAGGGGATGGATTGTGCCATACATTTCTTGAAGCCGGAGGACTTCCAAAGCCCAGTTCTTCAAGGGCCTATATCTGCTCTGGAGTTATCCATTCTGCAGACTGCCCAGCACGGCTTGGAGCATAGCCACCACAGCTGTATAAGCCTTCCAGGGCCTATTGGCAGAGGAGGGGGGCTACACAAGGGTGCTTTGCTCATGGCCCCACAACCTTGGAGGAAATTAATTGGAGCAATGAATGGTTAGAAGCATCTGCCACTCAATCTTTGCCTTTGTGTGGACTGTTGTGGCTAGAAAACAGAGGGCGTCCTCTTAGGGATTTGCAAATCAACAAAACCCAAGCTTGTAGGATTCTATCTTTAAGCTTGTTCTGACTCTAGTCCATATTAGATTGTATGCTTCAGTAGTACGCATCTTTGAAATGTTTACATTCATCTCCCATCGATTAAAGCGTATTCGTGCACATTTTTCAAAAGTACACATTTTGTCATGCACAATTTTCAAATACACACCTGCTGTCAAGCACATTCTTTTTGGCCTGTGAATCACATCACAAGCTTGGAAATATACGGTCATCAACCGCAGATTGTGCCTGAATTAGGGATGTGCATCGTATCGGACCTGATACCCAATACCGATACAAATTGGTGGAAAATGGGCATCCAATGTCTGCTTCCGATGCTGGCTGCAGGAGGTCCAATTTCTCCCGATCCAATTTTTTTGATCCGATTAATATTGGAAAAAAAACTGAAAATTGGACCTCCATTTTACATGTTTTCACCATAGGCTTGCATTGGGGGAAAGAAAGCTTTCCCCCAGTGCAAGTCTATGGGGAAAACGTGGTGGGTGATTGAGGACCTGACCTCCCTCCCTCCCCCCACTCATGCTCCTTACCTTCTGCCTCCTCGCTGCTCCCCGCTGCTTCTGTACTACTGATAAACAGACCTTGAGGCATGTTCCACAATACAGCGACGGTGCGCTGGGTGATGTCATCACTCAGCGCATCGTTGCTCTGTTGTGGAACAGGCTGCAAGGCCTGTTTATCAGTAGTACGGATGCAGCAGACATCAGCGAGGAGGCAGCAGGTAAGGCGCACGAGTGGGGGGAGGGAGGGGAAGGAGGGGGAGGGTTAGGGGGAGGTCCCCCCTTACCTGCCGGCATCCCGCGCTGCTGTCCGCTGCTTCCGTACTACTGAGAATTAGGCTTTGCAGCCTGCTTCTCAGTAGAGCGATGACGCATTGGGTGATGATGTCATCCAACACGTCATCGCTCTACTGAGAACCAGGCCGCAAAGCCTAATTACCAGTAGACGGAAGCAGTGGACGGCAGCAGACAGCAATGCAGGATGGCAGCAGGTAAGGAGCTTGAGTGGGGGGAAGGGAGGGTGGGAATCCCCCCCACCTGCCATTTTAGGTGTTTTCTCTATAGACTTGCATTGGGGAAAGCTTTCTTTCCCCCAATGCAAGCCTATGGGGAAACACCTAAAATGGCAGTCCGATATCGAAATTGGAACTTCCGATTTTGTATTGGTATCGGATCCGATCCAATAACATGGACCTCCGATTTTTCCGATCTGATATTTTACAAAATCTGAAGTTCTGATACCGATTCGATTTTGGGGTCCTTGCACATCCGTAGTCTGAATCCACATTCAGTCCGGAAACTGCAAAGATGGTAAATCCTGAACAAAAACAAACGGAAACGAATTTCTCATACCTCTCTAATTCTATCGTATGGTATTTGGCTATCTAACATGGCATTTACCAAATGAAACATTTGCTAATTTCAGAACTTCTATGCATAAGTATAAGAAGTTCCAATTTCAGCCCTTAATGTCATTTTAATGCTATTTTTTAAAATGTAATTATAACTCCAATTGCATTTGAGATCTGAAGCTGACAATAGTGACATAGAAAGGGACACTGTAAAAATAGCTCTGCTCAAACTTTCGTAGCGATTAAAGAAAGAGGACTGCCCATCCAGCAGTTTCATGCAAATTATTTGCAATTGAGATAGGAAAGCCATGTGTTTTCCTGGTGTATACAGATTGCAGAACTTTTCTTGTCTCCTTTTCTGGTGGTTGTTCAAAAAGTGTTTTTTTTTTGTTTTTTTTTTGCTTTGAGTTTATGGATTGTTCATTCTTTATTTGTAATAGCTATGTTCTGTTTCCTGTTACCTCCCCCTCCCCTAACTCTTGCCCCGCCCCCTGCCCAATGATTCTAGATCATCAGTGACATGGAAGCTTGACTTGGTATTAGAAATAAGATGAGTTGCTTCAAACTGCCATGTTGTGTTTGTTTCTCTTGAGCTTTGGGTCTTATTGTGTGTAACTCAGTTTGGATTATTGGGATAGTCATTCTCTACTACGACCAGTTTTGGTGATCATAGGAATTGGGTATGTTTAGCTCAGAAAAGAAAAGAAAAAGTTTTTAAAAAGCTAAGCTGGAGGAGGTCCACCCTGGAATGTCATACACCACCCCTGCTTCCAGTACTATGATTCTATGCATTTATGCAAGTGCTTGCAGGATTCAACCAAGTGCCTATGTAGCCAATCAAAGCATTGCAGATTAGCTGTGGATCGATTAAAGCTAAGGCAGTGATGTGCAGGTTTACAGGGGTGTGCAGAGCCTGTAATGGCTTTTCTTACCATCATCTTTCTGTCTCGACCCTACTTCCGTTCCCAGCCTTGAAAGCCTCCTTGGTTAACTGGCTGCCCTTCACCTTTTCCCCCTTATCCAGATTTAGCAGCACCTGAATCCACCCTGAATGCGGAATTGTTCTCCGCATCAAAGAGCATGGGCTTCTTTGGTGTCAATGTGTGGAATCAGATCGCAAACAATCATTCTCTGGCTGGATTTAGGATAACCACACGCAAAGGACGACAGGGATTAACACCAACAGATTATATTAGAGGGTTTGGGGGCAGGTGCAAGAGTTGCATAGGGTCAGAAAAGCAGGAGTTGCTGCAATTCTCCCCTTCTACATCATTGACAAAGGTACAGAGGCCTAATGTTCCATAATTTGATGTGCAGGAATGAATTATATGTAGTGCTGAAATACTGAAATGTTGCTTGTCTCAATTTGGGTGGCATATCCTCAAACCAATCACAAGGATGTCATTCTACGGTCGTTTGCAGATTTCCTCCAGTGAATACTTCTTGATTTTGTTGAAACTTTACCATTCATTTTGCTATGATTGGCTGTGTGAATGGCATGCTGCTCTGTTCCGAATGAGTGTGTTGTGTAGCTATACAGTGCTGTGCAAAGAGTAAGTTGACTGACCGACACAGCAGAAATGTTGAATTGTATCCTGAAGTTGTCAGTTAGTCATCCAATTAGGAATACAAACAATAGCACATAACTCTTAGAAGTAACCAACGCAGCACAAATTCTGAATTGTACATTCAGACATATATATACACACACACACACACACACACACACTGATCCATTCTGTCAATTTCCTTGTTGTTTTGTTCCTTGACTGGGTGGCTCAGAAAATTAACTAAGATTCTGAACTACAGATCTCAGTGTAATGCATTATTTGAAATCTGAATTCAGCAAACGCTCGAAAATATGACCTTAAGATCCATTACGAAATAGGAAAGATCACATGATGCACACATTAGCAAAAGGTACTTTTGCAGCTCATAGACAAAAATGTTGGGGCTTGCTCTGAAGTCACGTAAACCGATCCAAGTGGAGATAATGCAGCAAAACATCATATGGTAAATTTGCTCCTGGATCTAATTTATGGACTTGTCTGCAGTAGCAAACAACAGCTGATTGTTTGAACTATGTTTCAGGTATATTGGATCAAATATATATGTATATCAGGGTGCACAAGTCAGATAATCAATAATCAATAATCACATATTTAAACCAGTTTTTCCTTTTTACTGCATACTTCATTAACCATATTTTTTTTCTTTCTTTTTGCATCCTATAGTGCATTTGGTCTTTCTGCAGTACCACAAACCTCTCTTCGTTCCCATGTACATTAACCTTTCCCCTTTTACTCTGCCCTAACCATGGCACCCTGGAGCTCTGCAGATCTCTCAGCTGCCTCCCTTTTCCCCCTCTTTCCCCACATCTCTAGTAGCCCATTTTTCCTCTCTCTATCCCATAGCATTGTACCGCTTTTCATTCCCACAGATATCTGTGGCCTATCTTACTTCTTTTTCTCTCCACACCCCACAAGCCTATTTATTTATATATTACATTTATATCCCGCTTTTTTTCATCCAAGGAAGCCAAGGCAGCGTATATAATCCTCCTCCTCCCCCTCTCCATTTTATCCTCATAACAACAACCCTGTGAGGTAGCTTGGGCTGAGAGTCTGTGACTGGCCCAAAGTCACCCAATGAGCTTCCATGGCCGAGTGGGGACTAGAACCCAGATCTCCCAAACCTCAGTCCAACTCTCTAGACACTACACTACACTGACTCTCTTTGCGTGCCCCTATTATTCTCTCTCATGTTTCTCTGCACAGCCATTTCTATTTCCCCTTTACTTCTTTCAGTCTCTTCTTATTCTCTGTTTCTTCCCTGGCCTCCTGATCTCAAGTGCTCCATGCTGAACTTAACGAAAGTACATAAGATGTTCCTGCTCTTAGCAGTTCTTGCTTCCTTCCTACATGTACTATGATAGCAAGTCCTTGTCGTCAATTGAGTGTACATCAAGGAGCTATGGCCAATTTTTGTGTAACAAGAAGATATCCATCTTTCTAAAAGCGTATTTGTTTTATTCACACATAACATTTTTAGATATACACTTAATGCCACACGTGAGTTGGTATTCACACATAACATTTTTTTAAATATACGCTCGATGTCATGTATGAATTGGCCTTCAAGGAGTCTCAGATGAAAACAGTCATTGCAAGTTGAAATAGGCTTGAAAAGCTGGCATCAGATTCACTGTATTCCTGTGAATCTAGGGAGAGGAAAGCAAGTCAGAACATAATGAAGTTACTCTCCCATTATTTTGATGGGCCTATATGGGTGGCAGGTATTTCCATGAAGTGTTGAAAGGTTACAAAGAGTAGATGTTTGGGGGACTGCAATTGGGCAGGGATGGGATCACAATCAGACCTCAGGCCTCATGTTGGGCAGACCTGATGGTGTTGCACCAAAGGCTGTTTCTACACCAGCCTTTTTCCCCAGGGTTGTCCCTGGCTGCTCCCTGTGCCTCCAAATGATGCACAAGGACTCCCAGGGGCAGGGGGGAATGGGCATGGGTTTTCCCAGGGATGAAGAAACCCTGGGAAAAGCTGATTCTTCGAGCGGTCCTGGTATGATCCCGAGGATTGTGGGTGGTGTGGGTGCACATCCTGGCTTCCTCCCTCCTCCCTGAGAGTAGTGGGGGTCAGCAGAGGGAAGGAGCTTGTCCGAGGGGCATCCATCGGGGGAGAGGGGATCGGGATTGGTTTTTTTTAAAAAAATCAACTTACTTTTTTGCTGGAGTGCAAGTGTGTTCCTGGCTCCATTTTTTTTAAAAAAATGGCAGGCGCGATGTCCTGTTGACTTCCGGTATGTCGCACTGCCTATGTAGAAACTGGGCGATGATCCTGGAATCCAGTAAGTCTGGGATCACTCCCAGCCCTCCCTCTACTCCCTTAGGTGTAGAAAGGGCCAAAGCAAATATTGGCAGGTGCAATTGATGCTCCCATTGTGTTCTGCCCTAAAAATAGCCATACTTGCACTTGAAAGTCATGAAATAAGGGAATTACATGCAACATAAAGGAAATCGTATCTGCTTACTAGGTGAGCAACGGATGTTATATATTTCTTTTATTATTGGCTTAATCATTATCCTATTTCCACAGATGGGAAAACTGAGGCAAAGTGATTAAGCATCGTGCTTTAAGTTGTTGTCCGAACCAGGATTTTCATAGATGAGATCTGGCTTTCCAATCATGTCTACAGACTACTAAGACCACAGCTTTCTATATGTTCCAGGTAAGAAAATATTGTGCATTGGTATAGCAAGGTGTGCCCTGAACATTTTAGACTCTGGGTGTTTGATTCTCAACTTGGAAATGTGCAAAGAAAGAGGTGTTACCAGAGATTCAATGCTCCCTCTTGACCGCTCTGGAAAAGTTGCCCAGAATTGCTCACTGCTTAGTCAAGAGCAAGCAGAAGCAGCATTCTGGAACAGCTGTGATCTTTTACAAGTTTGTAAATAACTGGAAAAAAGCAATGTGACCCATTTCTCTTCAAGCAGTACACTTTCTCATACTCCTCGAAAGAAAGAAAAAAAAAAGTGTGACCAGACAGATCTTAGGATATAAGAAGGTTTTGCCACGTGAACCCTTCTGTTGATACACAACCATCCCCATTTTATGGAGAATGAGAGATGCAGGGGGGATTGCATCTTCTGCTGAAGGCAGAAGAAACCCTGGTTTTAATGAAAAATAAGCAAATTATGACTTGAGGGCATAAACAATTACATGGGTGTACTTGGTAGATAGGAAACTAACACCCCATTTAAGATTTATTATTTATTTCATTATTATTATTTATTACATTTCTATACTGCCCCATAGCCAAAGCTTCCTGGGCGGTTTAAGGATAAACTCTACATGTTCATAGCGTAGGTGCTGTGCGGACTGTCAGTCAATCAAATGGAGGGGTGAGCAGAATTGTGCATGTGGTTCCACTTCCCCACAATGTAATGTGTGGAAAGGGCTTGGGCAAATCCTCCTCACACATTATCTTACACATTGGGGAATGATGTGCCTCTTTCGTTATCCAATCAAGATTCTCTGTCCTTGCCCCCCTTCAAAGTTGGTGAGTAAATGTGAATGCTTTGACATTGAGAGCTGCAGCCTTAAGAACCCATAGAGAGTCATCAGCAGGGCTAGCAGCCTAGATACAGACAAACCTTTGAACATGCAAGCCCTCAACGCCAGGCAAATCAGTAGGCAAGCCAGTCTTTACTCAGCCAACAAGTTGCCCAGGAGAAAGACTTGGGCCAGAGTCCGAAGCGTTAAAGAGCCAGGATGAATTCCATTGGTCCCTAATGTCACCTGATACAGTAACCACAGAGCTGTCTTTTGGTGGTGCCTAACTGCAATGGAGAGCAGGCCAGCAGCTCCCCCTACTGGCAAACAGCCACTGTGGTGCAGAAGTCATGTACCTGGGTCCAGCTGCTAGAGTTCCAGTTCAGAGATCCCTAATGCCTTGCAATGACAGCATTCTAGCACTGGCATATTAGCCCGCAGTGCTGTGTAAGGGCCTCAAATCCCCATCATACAGTTTGCGATTTTGCACCGAAACTGGCTTACTCCAACCTATGCATTTATTCCCGAGCACAAGCAAGCCTTAGGACTAGGCCATTAGATAATCAATTTCTCTGCCTGAAATTATTTAAGCATCACTTTTCCTCCTATCAACTCCCAGTAGAAAAGTTAAACACGCTATGTGGCTTCCCCTCATCTTCAGGATCAGTGGAAAACTCCTCAGGATTTCTAAATTAATATTCCCTCCAACCCAAATAAAGACTTGCAAAGTGAGCCTCAAAGTTGCTTCTCCTCTACCCCACCCCACCCATTTGCAATTTGCTGTCTATATTTAACCACGTGAATACAGATTGTAAGGAAGCATGAAGCAGCTTTCCTTTGGTGAGGGCAGCACCGTTATACTGCTGCAAAGGAACTGACTATAATTACTTAAATGACACCTTTTGCAAAACATTAATCTTTGTGCAAATGGCTCTCCTTTCAACAGACTGCAAGAATATATGTGTGTGCATGCGTGTGTGTGTGAGAGAGAGATTTCTGCGCTGTACTCTTAATTCTGTTTGAACCATATCAGGGTGATGGGAGAGAAAAATAGAGGAAAAATCCCAAATACAACCCATTAAAGTCTTGCTTCCCCCACACCCCTCTCCGTGACCCCGGCAGTCTCTTTAGCAAGCCATGGTTCGGTAAACTGGCACACAGCAGCAGTTCTGCAGTGGAAAAATCATAAACCAGATGGAAGCTTTACATTTTTGTTTAGTTTTTAAGAGCAGTTTTTATAACATCGCTTAAAACCGTTCTGATGCATCATACTGTTTACACTTAAGACTTTGTAGCTAAGATGTTTACACTACAGAGAATGTTTTAAGATATTTTATAGTTATGATATTTAGATAATTGGCAAGAAAAAAGATAGTTTGTTGAGATTACAGTGATGTTGGTAACCGTGAAGTAACTTATGAGACTCAATAAATATGTCCAGTCCGGTGGAAAGTACACTCTCAGTTAAAACAAAACAACACAAGAGAGAATGTCTTTTTAGTGAAATCATTTCCTTTTCTTAATCAAAAGATGACAACCACAGCCTTAGAACTCCCATCTGTAACACACTACACCACATATCTCTGTATCTACTGTGGGTTTCTTTTCCTTTTTATAATTGATACAGTTAAATCAGTTGTTAGAGTGTAAAAAAAATAAATAAATTCCCGTGTGAACCGTGTGCAGAAGTGGACAAAAGTCAATTCCCTGTGGAATACCTAAAGCAATCGAAAGTCAGTCCTGCATAACTTCTGTTCAAGTACTTCATTTTCATATGAATGCCGCTTCGATGTTTTAATGAAGAATGTGTTTCTTCTGAGCATCTGGTTGTTGGATTTTTTTTTAAAAAAAATGCATTAATCAAAAACAATAACTTCTTTTAACTTTTGCAAAGTGCTCAGAAGAGAAGTATGAAATAATCTGTGTGTGGGCTTCAAATGTTGGGAATGCAAACATTTCACAATAAACAAGTGTAAATGAAAGTACTTGGCCAGATATGCTGAAAGATAGTACATGTTGGGTTAATTAATGTATTCTCCATTAAAATAAACCTCACTTTCAAGATCTGACCAATAAAAATCATTAGTATATTTGGATCAGATGTGCCGATGGATGATTTTTATGTATATGTTAAACTTTTGCAGAAGGGATTGTCCTTGAAAACCCTGAAACTAGATTTCAAATTAAAGTCAAATCCTTCCATTACCTCTCTGTCCTCTTTGTGTTTTCAATATAGTGATATGATGAATTATTCCAGTTTTATCTCCTCTACCTGCAATTGATTTACTATTGATAGCCTTAAATTTATCATTTCAAATGTGCAAATCACGGTTATGCAGACAGAGAGTTGTGTAGTTTCAAAGACATTGTTCTCCTCTGGAATGTAGTATCTGATTTTAGCTATAATCAAATTACTCTACCACTTTATTTTTAATCAAAAAAGTGTTTATCTTTCCTGATCTTGAACAGAACCATTTTAGTGGTAATCTTCAGTTTTTAAAAAACACGTACCATGCTGGTTGTGAAATCGTCCATGTAACTGAGCATTTATTTTATTTACATGATTTTTTTTCCTCGTTAGCATCCAATTAATCTAGTTTTAACTCATCTCAGTAAAAGTAGAGAACCTGGTTGGCTTAATTTACCATGCCCACACCATCACCATGAACGAGTTGAAAGACATCAAGGTGCTCACAAAATGTCCAAACAAACATACCTGAATCTAAAGGCCCTTGTAATTTGTCCCTACAGTGAGGACAAGGCTTGTTGCTTTCAATCATGGTTGAGTAACACTGTGAGCAACTGGACTACAGATTTCATTCCAGTGCTGGGCATGATAGGAGTTGCAGTCCAACATATCTGGAGGGCACCAAATTGGGGGAAAGCTGGTGGAACAGGACAACCTCACATTGCCCATCTCCATAGGTGGAGGAAGGCTGCCTACTCCTGCAGTTTCTATATGAGTTCCTCCAAACATCAGTAAAACTGTAAGCAACTGGACTACAGATTTCATTTCTACTTGGGCTGGCATTTAAAAACAAGTGGCCCTTCACAATCTTACAATAACAACAAAGAGAAGCTTACTAGATGCAAGGAAGAAAAACAGACCCAGTGGGTAGCAGGTTAGATTTAGACGTGGCATGATAGGTAATGTGTCCTTAGAGAAGGTGCAGGTGATTTCCCCTCGTCCCCCTTCGCCACATGGTTCCTCACTTCTAAAGTTGGAGAAGGAGCCTCCAGTTGGTGAGAAAACCAAGTGTGAATACTTCATAGCATGGCCATTTACAAGTGGTACATTACAACAGTTCAACCATATGGCATCCCAGTAATTTGTAGCAAATTCCCATGTGGTGAGTGAGGGAAATTGTGCTTCTGTGTATCTCATCAGAACTCTGTATTCTCAGAGTCCATCTTTGGTGGAAAGATCCTGATTCTGCTTTAAGTCATGGCTATTAATTGAAGCAAGCTGTTTTCTATATGAAATCACCAGTATGAGGGATGTTTTCAACTCCATTTATTTCCCTTTTTCTATTCCAAGGCACAAACTCTCTACTAAGTAAGGCAATACTTAGTTGTTATTAGTGCTGTGCCAAATCCTGCCCCCTATTTTCAGAAACTTTTTCTCTCCCTGCGAAAGAGGCATTGTTTTTTCTGCCTCTTTCACAAGGAGGGGGAGTTTTTCAGAGAATTGTCTCCTTGGAAAGGAGGACAGCATTTCCACATAACTTTTAAAAGTGTAGCCGGTTGTTTAGGGGTCTTCTTTCTAATTTTTTTTTTAAAAAAATCCACCCTCGGCACTTGGAGGAACCGGCAGTTCTTCATGAATGCTTAGTGGAGACCATGCATATTGGAATGCTTATTGGAGACGTGATAGCACTCTTCAAGGACTTGAAAGGTTGTCACACAGATGAGGGCAACGATTTGTTCTCGATCATCCCAGAGTGCAGGACACGGAATAATGGGCTCAAGTTATAGGAATCCAGATTCTGGCTGGACATCAGGAAAAACTTCCTGACTGTTAGAGCAGCACGACAATGAAACCAATGACCTAAGGAGGTCATGGGCTCTCCCATACTAGAGGCATTCAAGATGCAGCTGGACAGCCATCTGTCAGATATGTTTCAAGGTGGATTCCTGCATTTGCAGGTGGTTAGACTCGATGGCCTTATAGGTCTCTTCCAACTCTACTATTCTATGCTTCTATGTGCCCTCACCCTCTCCAATAGGCATTCAGGAAGAACTCCTGAGCACCTGCAAGTTCCGGGGGTGTTTTTAAAAAAAGAAAGGAAGAAGATTCCTCAAAGCTTCCTACACTTTAAAAAGGTATGTAGAAACCCTGTCCCCCTCCCCAAGGAGAAAATTCTCCAGAATCCTCATCTCTCCTAGCCTCTTTCACCAGAGTTTTCATTTCCCCCCACAAAATGCCAAAAATAGAATAATCAAATAATTCAGCAAATTACTAGTTCATGTAGAAATTAAGGAGCAACTTCATAATCAGTGGTGTGGTGGAGAAGGAATGTAGGCGAATACAGCTCTGAGACTTTTTCTGATCAGGAGTAATTATGCCATCTGCTGGAATGCCAGTGTTATTGGTGGCAAGGGAATGAGGTGATAACGAGGCTTTCAAGGTTTGGTATTTTTTGTGACTGATTCACATAGAGGAAGTCTTGAGAAAAAGCAAACTAATTAAGGAGAGACTTTCATTTTCTTTGATGGGCTTCCTACTTCACCCTAGATTTAACTACAGTGCTAGCTCCTTCAAGTACAAATAACAGCTGTAGGACTTTTTTTATGTCTACACATGCATAGGATTGTGCCTTGAAAATACTGGTAGACTAGGGAAGTCAACTCTATATTTGGTTATTCAGAAAAGAAAAGTTAGTGGCTGAATTCGGACAACACGATAGTCAATGGTGGGGTAATAATCAACTTTACCATTTTTCATCTAGAGGGTACTCCCCACACAACATGGTAATAAATAATCTACCGTGGTGTGGATTAGGATCAGCGCTGAGTTGAGTATGGCACCATTCAGACGACATGATAATCAATATAACTGATGATTGTTCCCCCCCACAGTTGCTTATTGTGTCGTCCGAATTCAGCCAGTATATGCTGCTTTTCAGCCTTTAAGGCAGTTTTACAAACCTTAACATACAGTTTAAGAAAATAAAATCCGAGAGCAATAAAAATCCTAAACACAATCACTTTTTTAAAAAAAAACACTAAAAAAAATCCACTTAAAAAAAAATCAAAACCCTTAATATATGGGGGAATAAAAATGCCTTTGGCTGCCTGCCTAAAAACCATCAAAGACGAGGCCAACCAAATTTCCCTTGTGGGAGAGTTCTACAACTGGACAAACAACACATGTTTAAAGTGTAGCCTACACCTATGTCTTAGTTTTTTCTCCAAGGAATTAAAGTCAACCTGGAGGGGGGGGGAGAGGGGCAATTCTTATCAGGTTCGCAACATGCCAGGAGGGGAGGTTTATTCTGATAAGAATTGCTCTTTCCATGCCTCAAGTTAAAGAAAATGTGGAAATAGTGTATTAGTCATCATGTGTAGTTTGGTCTCTGAAAAGGCCCCCTCTCATGTCGCTGTTAAGTGTGCTTCCATTGGTAGGTGGCACACAAAACTGGACCTCTTCTGATGACAGGAGTTTCATGGGGGGGGGGGTAGTTGGTCCTTCAGTAATATGAGTAATAACCCACACCTTGGACTTGGCTTGAAAACAAAGAGGAAGCCAGTGTAGATGGAACAAACTGTGTAACATGATCCAAATAGCGAGCACCAGAAAGCCTTCTGAGTACTTCCGTTTGCACTGATTATGGTTTCTAGACATTTTTTCAAGGGCAGCCCCACATAGAGCATGTTACAGTGATTAATCTGGATATGACTAAGGCATGTGTAACCAGCCAGATCTGGCTTCTTCGTGACCAGCTAAAGCTGGTCATAGGCATTCTTAGCTACCGCAGCTGGTTCCGGACTACCCCAAGCTTCAGAGGGAGTACAATCTCATCCAGAACAGGTTAAGAATGTAAGAAGTTAAGAACCAGGCTGGATCCAACCAAAGGTCCATCTAGTCTAGCTCTCTGTTCACACAGTGGCTGACCAACTGTCGACTAGCAACCGACAAGCAGGACACAGGTGCAACAGCATCCTACTGCCCATGTCCCCCAGCAACTGGTGTATATAGGCTTACTGCCATTGATAGCCTTCTCCTCCAGGAATTTATCAAAGCCCCCTTTTAAGCCATCCAAATTGGTGGCCGTCACTACATCCAGTTGTAGTGAATTCCATAAATTAACTATGCACTGTTATATTTTCATTCCCGAATCAGCTTGTCAACTGACCATCGGTCCTTCTGCCTTATCTGGATTCAGTCTCAGTTTATTAGCCCACATCCAACCCATTACTGCACTCAGACCTATACTCTGTACCTGGGCTGTTATCAATGGTCCATGGTATCCTGGCTCAGTAATCCCCCCGCAAACAAGTGACCTGTGAATCTCCCAAGATGGAGACCCAGTCTGTGGCTAAAACATCTTTAATTCCTTGTAGACATAGTAGCTGTCTTAGGAAAATAAAACTGAGCCAACTGCTTCTGAAACAATCTAGGGTATTCCTGGTCATGCAAACAAACCATTTTGTTTAAAGAACTATTCAGATGGTAATGGGAAGCATGAAGCTAATATGGTTGAAAAGGGAATTTGGCTAAGCATAAAGATACATGATTATAGAGTAGCTGGATTTTTGTTGTCGTTTATGTCTTTTTTAAAAAAAATGAACAGTAGAATATTCTAGTGTGAGAGGAGAATAAGATTGAAGACAATGGCACCTTTGTGTCTAAGAAAGCGAACAATGAATCGCCTTTCTTTGGACAATGAGACATTTCAAACTTATACGAACAATACTTTTGCCCCCCCCCCCAAATGATAGTAAAAAGAACTTTCCCCCTTGCTTATGAGCAAATTTTAACCATCTTATTGGAAGCTTATTTGGAAACCAATAACAAACACACTTGTTCTGTTTTGTTTGTATATAGTGCTTGTTTTAATATAAAATTGTGGTGATGTAAACACCATCACTACAGATTTTTGGTTTTCTGTAATGAGTATCTTATGATGCCGGATTTGGAGGATTTATTAGTAGATTTATATTTGAAGTCACAAAGGCCACAATCCACAACTCGCTTCTTCCTGAACAGAACCTTCGGTTTCAGTAGCACTCCTCCAAAGTAAGAGGAATGCTGTTTGCAGCTGCAGTTGAACTAGGGGAAAAGAAGAAGAAGAATGCTGAGAACTGAGACCAATCAGAATAGATGTAAATAATGGGTGGGAAACCACATATTTTATTAAGCACTTCTAATGAAAACCACCCAGATTCAATATGCTAAGGGAATAATGAAGGAAGGAAGCATTAGTAGTCAAAATATCTCAAAGTTTCCCAAATTTAGAATCCTCATATTGTCTCAAATCTCCCTCCTACAAAAGTAGAGAGTGCAGTGTATTTAGGGGGAAAAGATTGGTATTACATAGGCCTAGTCTAGATTCTTCCAAGCGAGGGCTGTAATCCTAAATGTTGCCATTTGTTTTTATCACTCATATCGTACTCTTCTTCAGAGAGGCTTACAGGGGGCTCCTAATGGTCTCCAGTTTAGGGAATCTAACTGGCCAAATCTCTTGACAAGATGGCAAATGCCAGACTACGACGAATGTCTCATGGCTGCCATCATTCTACATATTTATTTAATGATTTTTTTATCCCCCTTTTCAGCTGAAGGAGCTCCCCAGAGGGGTTTACAAAAACCTGTCAAACGACAGTCCCTGCCTTACAGGGTTACAAAGACTTGACAGAAAAGGAAAAGAGATTGGGAAGAAAGAGGAAAAACAAGCAAACTCAGACACTGGTTCTTAGTTACAAAGTTCTTATAACGATCAGCTGGAATGGAAATAGTTCAAGGGGGGGAGGAGCCAAAAGTTGATAGTCTCTCATCAGACCCATTTGGGCGGCTCTCCTTCCCACTCCTATTTGGTCCTATCTTGAAAGACTTGGAGTGGATTACAGCGGTTTAATCAACAGAGACAATGGGCCTGTTCAGACAACACACTAAACCATAGTTAGGCCACTAACCCTTTTGCAGCAAATGGTTGGTGAGCGGTTTTAAACCGTGGTTATGTAGCCACCATGACTAGGAATGGTTTTTGACGATATGCTAAGTCATGGTTCACACAACACGCTAAGCTATAATGTTTAGCTCAAAATGCTTAAGCACTATGGCTTAGCGTGTCGTGTGAACAGGTTAGATGCTTAAACATATAGATGCTCAAACATATGAGAAAGAGCCCCTAACCTCATGTGATACTGTGTTGATGATATTTTATAAATAGTAAAATGGGTAATTCCAGCCCATGTTGAAGATGGTAGCAGCAGTAAAGGGAATGTTGTTTAACAGTTTTGGATTACTTTGTAGCTTGTCAGTTATGTCATATAGAGCAGGCCTCTCTAACCTTATTCTATCCAAATACGTTAGGGTTGAAACTCCCATCAGTCCCAGTGCTGGGCATTATAGGAGTTGCAGTCCAACACATCTGGAGGGCATCAAATTAGGAGAAGGCAGGTTGAGAGGGACAACCTAATATTGCTTATCCCCATCATGGAAGGGCGGGGGAAGGCTGCCTTCTCCTGTAGTTGCTATATTTCATTCAATGAGTTCCTCCAAACATCATTTTTAAAATGGCAGAGTTGGGAAAGGGACCTGGTTTTTAAATGTCAAATTTGGCAAGTGATTAAAGTCATAAAAGTAACTAATAATCCTCCTGTGGGATCTAAACAACAGGAAAAAAAAATTGAGTAAGGTATTTAGGTCTGAAAAATGCCCACTGTACATGAGCAATAAGTACTGGTTGTTTTTTCTTTAAAGCACAGCATTCGTTTTTGGCTGTGTAGTTCCCACTGTTTTGAACAGCGGTAGTATAGCTGAGATTCCACCCCTCTAATACGTACCTTGGAAATACTATTGACAGAAAAGTCTTTTTAAGAGCTAAAAGTCAGAGCATGTAGAGCCTAATTCTCAGCCTCTTTTACCTAAACCATTCTGCTTTATTATTATTGTAGTCGGTAAGTACCTTCATGGATGCAGAATTTCTGATAGCAGATGGCTCTTTAATGCAACCCAATGGATAGAAGGCAAACCTAGATACATTTGGACTAGAAATAACTCACAGTTTAAAAGCGTTTTTGAGGGTAATCAACACTGAGATGATGTCTGTGGCTCTATTCCTCAATAGGTCACAGGGAATGAAGCTGTACCTTTATGGCTTAGTGGGAGGGCTATCCCCTCTTGAACATTTCCTAGGCTAATGCTGGCCATTGGGTGAGGAGGAACAACATCGCTACAGGCAAATGGGTTTTTGGTCACATTGTTCTAAATCTTCCCTGGTTGAAGAAGTAAATTGTTTTCAGCCATTTTTTCTTGAAGGTTAAATGAAGATGAGCATTCAGGAATGAAATATGCAATCAGTTTATGATGGGGATTTCAGACCCTCCATAAATCGAGCAAAATATGGGATTGTCCTCATGGGTATCAATTCTGAAGAGAAGCCACTTAAGGATTAGTGGGTCTGGAAACTTAGACCTATAGGCCACCGATTACATACAAAACTAACTGGCTTTCTTAAGAGACACCAGTAGGAAGCATTTGAAGTGGAGTAGTGACCTTGCATGTAGAAATCTTGAGGATCTTGGATTCAAATCTTCTCTTGGTTATGAAACTGGGCAAGTCCATCTCTCGTGAAACCGGGACGAATGGAATTCCTCATCTTTTCCCCAAGAGCGCTCAGAATAGCCTGATCTGGGGGGAAAAAAGCATTAATAACATGAAAAGAGAGAGAGAATGCACAACTCTCTGCACAGGACATTTCGCCTTCCCCACATTTCACAAGGCCTAGGAACAGGATTCATGTGCACTTCTTCTGTTCCTGCTTCGAGGGAGTCTATGAAGAGACTCTCGGAAGCATCAAAGCAGACCCATTCATCTGGCCCAACGTCACCCAACGCTGTGCTGAATGTGCGCTCCTTTTGCTTCTCATGGTTTTCAACTGTCTGCCCCACTGAGAACTTCTCCAACGGTTCAACTATCATATGACAGAGAGGATGGGCTGGGGGTCAGAGGGTTCACCTGCGTGTGTCCACATGTGTGCAGGTAAACATGAACAGCTGTTTGGCAGACTGCCAGGTGCACATTTGTGCTGGGGAAGAGAGTGCATGTGCTAGATGAAACTTTAAAGTCATGCTCCTGATAGCCCACCAAACAGCTGCTTGGTGGGCTGTCAGGAGTATGATGGCACGAGGAAAAAGACCTAAACAAATCCCTCTTCTCGCACACCCTCTTCCCCAGCACAATTGTGGCAGCAACCGATGCTCCTGTGGGCTACACAAGAGGCCCACAGAGATCCATTTGGTGGGTGGAGTTTGGTACGTTTTCCTACAGTCGCCTCCCTGGACTTCATTTGAGTTTCCGCTGCAGCGCCTGACTTGATCCACAGAGAATCAAGGCCAGTTCGTGGCTTTTCCAGGAATTTGGGGCTTTTTTTTGGAAGGTTCAGCAATTTGTGCAAATTTCTAACCTGAATTGTGTGCAAATTACGTCCAGATTTGCGCAAGAAATTCACACACGGAAAAAAGTTCCCAGAGTTTGGGGAACAGCCCACAGGTCAGCTCACAAACGCAAAGTGGATCGTACATGTTGCGGAACTCCATAGAGCTGAAAAAGAACTGGATTTCCTAGTGATGGACATCCTAAAATTGTAATTAGAGAACAGATTTCATTTGTGGAACTTTGCTGAACTTTACCTGGAAAACATGGGCTCGCACTATCCACACCTGTGGCACTTTTCTTAGAGAATTAAAGCAACAGCTCTTACTGTACTAGGACATAGACTAGATTACTCTATGACATGGTTAGCTCATTAGTTAATTTATCCCTGATTGAAAGCATAGAGTCCTGATTCTAGGCAGATGGGGTGTGTGTGTGTGTGTGTGTGTGAAGATGTTCTCCAAGTTAAAAGAAAAGCATGACAATATATATATTAGTAATGAATTGCAATAGAAATGCAGCATTCATAATTAATATTATTTCCTCTACGTTAGTGTCTGTACGTGCAGTCCAAAGATAGTTAAGTGTAGTTCAGTATAACTTGATCAAGCCACCTTCTGGCTGGAATGCAGAGCCCCGTGCAAGCACAGGATCACATTTCTTTTATTTATTTAATTATATTTGCTCTATCTTTTCATAATAATTATAATAATAATTATTATTATTTATAACCCGCCTCTCCCTCTGGATCGAGGCGGGGAACAACACTAAATATAATCAAAAGGACCACAAAATACGTAAAACATTAAAAGAAATAAAAACTAATACATCAATTTAAAATGTCTTAAAATTCAACTGGGTAGGCCTGCTGGAAGAGATCAGTCTTCACGGCTCTCTTAAATTCATGAAGACTGCTAATTTGACTGCTAATCTCCTCAGGCAGGCCATTCCACAGTCTGGGAGCAGCAAAAGAGAAGGTCCTCTGGGTAACACTCTTCGGCCTCCTTCTGGCTGACTGGAGTACGTTTTTCCTGGAGGACCTGAGTATGCATGGAGGATTATATGGGAGAAGGCGATCTCACAGGTAACCTGAACCCAAACCATGTAGGGCTTTAAAGGTAATAACCAACACTTTATACTTCGCCCGGAAACTGATTGGCACCCTGTATAGATTCTCAAGGCAGCTAATGATCAGCAATTAATAAGCATAAAAAGTACATTTAAAAATACCCTCTTCATTGCCAGTAATAAAACACCAATGAGGCAAATTCAGAGCGTT
>JARDYH010000007.1:15709762-15837262 GCA_029215795.1 Anniella stebbinsi
TCAGCAGTATGCTCGCTAAACAATTACAGTGGCAACGGTTTATTTAACTACACTGTGCTTTGGAGGGCAGTCCTTTAATAAGGTAAGTGTTTAGCTCCCTACAGTATGTCAAACAAGTCATCTCAACTGCCAATCTGCTCGGACTGGGAAATCGCTAGCATTGCCTTTAAGACTTAGAGATTATGTGCCAAGTAAGGGAATTGCTGCTTAGTGTATTCACCCTCTGGGGAAAGGAAACGCAGATGGGGGAGCTCAGAGTCGAACATTTAGCTGTTACATTAGTGGTAGCGGTTCTGCTACAAGGATGAGATAAGTACTTCATGCACCAGTTGTGAAGTATTGTGGGCACCAGGACGGAGCATTAGATATGCTAGCTAGAGGAAGGAGTGCTTAAAGAAGGAGGGAAACTTCCTGCAGCCCCTTTTATGTATTTTCGTGCTCATACATAGTTCGGTTCTTTTCAAATGGCTACGTGGAACCTATGGGATGACATAACCACCCAGCTGTGGTCACTGAAATGCCTGAAAGGGAATACAAGCTCAGAGAAAGGTCAGAGTCCTCTGGGGGGTGCTCCTAGATCAGGGGTGGGCAACTTTGGGGGGATGCAGGAGCCAATTTCACCCCTGGAACTGCCCTGGGGGTCACACCCCCACTGCATGCTGCTGAAATTCACACTGGTGACCTAACATGGCCAGATTTTGCTTTAAAACAAGAATGTTTCAGTATGCCACTGAAGTATCCCACCAGCAGAGAATTCGGGGGCCTGTGGGGGATGCGTATTGCCCAGCATTGTCCAAGACTCTTATAGTACATGGACATTTTGTGCAGCCTTTAAAATATATCTTCATTGTTTCACATAGGGTGGCCACTTACACATTGCCAACCCTGCCTCCGAAAACGCATCCCCCCAAAATGCAGATGCCTGTTTGCATAAAATTTGCATGTGTTCCTTGATGTGTATAGATGCAACCTTTCAAACAATTACTTTGATTTAAATAGAAATGCAATATGTCTCACCCTAGTGGGCTAGAATGTGAGCAGGTGACCTGCGTGCCTGCTCAATCTGCTCTCCCGGTGCTGCCTACTGTTGATGGCCCCTCTGCTCTCCTTTCTTGGGATAAAGAACTAGCGGAGTTCGTGATTGCTAGGATTCTCTGAACGTTGCCTCGTTGCTTGTCTTGTGCCTGATTCCCGTTCACGATCGCTCTGCATGAACAAGAAACGTGCACAAATGGAATAGTGATCGAATGGGGGGGTGCGCAAATCTCCCCAAATCTTCGCAAATTTCTTCCACAAACTAAAGCAGGGCTGATTCAGTCTACTGAGGAAACCTGCAGAAATTAGGAAATTTGTTCAAATCAAACTGGGAATTGGGAGTGAGACGAATGTGACCACATGTTTGACAATTTGTGAATATACTCGGTGGACACTTGGCCATGCTCACATTCAGGTATTTGAACAGGACTTGCTCGCATGTTTTCCGAGCAAAACCAAAATCCTCATACGCTCCTATTGTGATAAACTGGATTAGGACTGGATAGCCTCTCAAATAGAATACTGTCCTCTGCAAATCAGCAGTGCTGGATTTAGAAACCCTGTCCCAGTTGTACAGGCATCGCTGTGGTTCCTTAGGCATCCTGCACATGTTCAAATACTCTTCTGTATTATCATTTCATATGAATCACGGTTGTGGGACACTGGAATATGTGTCTCTGTTTTTTTTTTCCTTCCAAGAAGGAAAGTGGCAGCTGCCACTCCTATTTTGTACTTATATTAGATAGATGGATAGATTAAATTCCACCATGTTTCATTGTGTTTCCTCTTGCGGCAATCCTATAAGGTGGGTCCAAGTTATGACTATTTTGCAACTGAGGAACTGAGGCTGAGAGATAGTTGTTTGCCCATACACATAGGCAGGATCTACACTACTGTTTTAAAATGGTTTATAACAGTAGTTATGACTTTTGGGGCTGAGGACACATTCCATATACAGTTTTCAAACCATTTTCAAAGTGTCATATCCTGCTTGATGTAGATCTGGCCTAAGACTGCAACACAGATAGCAGGTGGACCTGGTTCTTCTAAGCCCAACCCCCGTCCCCTGAATTACATGCCTTGCTGCTACTCTGTTCCTAGTGATGTGGGGGTGGGACTATTTTTGGGACCAAATCTGAGACAGTTGAAATGACCATCAATTATGTATTTTTCTCACCAGACAGGTTAGTGCAGAACAGCTTTGTAAGTCCTTGATAAATAACCCCTTCTCTTAGAAAGATCAGTTCATCATGCCGAAGATATTGAGGCATCAAATATTTCATTATATGGCACATTGGAAGGGGGGGGACCTGCAACAAACCAGGAAAGAGAACAGTCGCTACCGTATTTACCCCCAAATCCTTACCTGACCACCTACTGAACTGCCTTCTAGGACTTAAAGACATTTTTTTTTTCAAAATGTGCAAACAAACAGCTAATTTCATTCCCATGTTGTTTGTGTGCAGTGAAATAAAATGTGATTAGCCAGCTGAAACTGTGCAACTTTCCAATCAGGAGTTATTTCATTGGCAGACTCATATTCACATAGGTTTGAAACAAAATTGACCTTCTTGTTTATGGAGTCTGAACATACGATGAATGCCTTATTCATTAACAAGCAAGTTGACAATGCAGATGTCATGTGTGAGAATGCATGGAAAGGGGTAGCGGTGTATCTTTTTTTCACTTGGGAGCTCTCCCTGGTGAACTAAGGTGTTGAGGCTTTTCCATCTAGAAAAGAGGGCACACGTTTCAAGGAAGTCTCTTAACATCCCCACAGTACTTGACCCCAAAGTTTGGTTAGATGACAGTCCACCCATCCTGCCTGGCCACCTCTTTGATCCTGGACTCCAGCTGGCTTCCTGAACTCCAGCACCTCTGCTTCCTTCCAGATAACATACACTGGCTCAGTTCAGACAACACGTTAGTAAACTCAGTGTGAAAACTCCACTCAACAGTTGAGTTTTTAGGGGGTATTCCCCACACAACATGTTCTAACTCCACCGTTATGTGACTGTGGGCTACTATGGAGTTGAATAAAATCCATGGCGATGTTTGACTGTCAGTTCTTCTGCTTTCTCTCCTCCCCCGGTCCTCCCGATGGTATCCCATCAGCCATTGCTGCAAATAATAATAATAATAATAATAATAATAATAATAATATTTATTTATCACCTGCCTCTCCCTCCGGATCAAGGCGGGGAACAACATCATAATAAAATACACAAAAGTGATTAAAAGCACATAAAACCAATACATCATTAAAATACCAATAAAACACCAATAAAAACACTTAAAATTCATCTGGGTAGGCCTGCCGGAACAGATCAGTCTTTATAGCTGTTTTAAATTCTTGGAGACTGGAAAGTTGGCGGATCTCTCCCGGCAGGTCATTCCACAATCTGCGGCAGAAGAAAAGGTCCTCTGGGTCACGGTTGTCAGTCTAGTTTTTGTTGACTGAAGTAAATTCTTCCCAGAGGACCTGAGCGTGCGGGGCGGATTGTATGGGAGAAGGTGATCCCACAGGTAACCTGGACCCAAACCATGTAGGTCTTTAAAGGTAATGACCAACACTTTGTACTTTGCCCGGAAACTAATTGGCAGCCAGTGGAGAGATTTTAAAGCTGGTGTAATATGGTCACCCCTAGGTGTACCAGTGACCAACCTGGATGCTATATTTTGAACTAGTTGAAGTTTCCGGACTAGGCACAGAGGTAGCCCTATGTACAGCGCATTGCAGAAGTCGAGCCTCGAAGTTACCAGCGCATGCACTACTGACTTTAGGTCTTCCAACTCTAGGAAGGGGCGCAGCTGGCGTATCAGCCAAAGCTGATAGTAGGCACTCCTGGCCGTCGCATCTATCTGGACTGTCATTTGGAGCGATGGATCCAGGAGCACCCCCAAGCTGCATACACAGCTTTTCAGGGGGAGTGTAACCCCATCCAGAACTGGTTGACACACCTCCAACCCCAGGTTGTGGCCCTTGACAGTAAGCAACTCCGTCTTGTCTGGATTCAGCTTCAGTTTGTTTTTCCTCATCCAGCCCATTACCACCTCCAAGCATTCATTCAGAGGAGACACACTATCCTTAGCTGATGCTGTTGTCGAAGAGATAGAGAAATATATTTGGGTGTCATCAGCATATTGATAGCACCCCGCCCCATGCCTCCGGATGATCTCTCCCAGCGGCTTCATGTAAATGTTAAACAGCATTGGGGATAGGATGGCGCCTTGTGGTACACCACATAGCAGCTCCTTCTTTGAGGAGCAACTATCCCCAAGCATCACCATCTGGAACCTGCCCGAGAGGTAGGACCGGAACCACTGAAGCACAGTGCCTCCGAGTCCCAATCCCCTCAGGCGTTCCAGAAGAATACCATGGTCGATGGTATCGAAAGCCTCTGAGTGGTCCAGAAGTACCAGCAGGGATACACTCCCCCTGTCAATATTCAAGGGTAGATCATCCACTAAGGTGACCATAGCAGTCTCAACTCCATATCCTGCCCTGAAGCCGGTTTAAAATGGGTCTAGAAAATCTGTATCATCCAAAACTGCTTGGAGTTGGAAGGCAACTGCCCTCTCAATCACCTTGCCCAGAAACGGAAGATTTGATACTGGTCTGTAATTATTAAGGTCCAGGGGATCCAGGGAGGGCTTTTTTAGAAGTGGCCGTACTACCGCTTCTTTTAAACAAGATGGAAAACTTCCCTTCCTAAGAGATGTATTAATAATATGTTGTAATTGTAATCTAATTACATCTCCTCCCTGGGCGACCAGCCAAGAAGGACAGGGATCGAGAGGACAAGTCATCCTCCTCACTCATCCAAGCAGCTTGTCCACGTCCTCAGTACTCACCAACTGAAACTGATCCATTGTAATTCTATTCGCGGAGTTGCTGGACACTCCATTGTCAATCTCTGCTATAATGACGGCATCTAAGTCGGCTCTTATCCAAGAGATTTTATCTGTGAAATGATCATTAAAGGCATCACAGCGAACTACTGAAGGCTCTAAAATCGGGTTCAGGGGGGAAGGTGCCCGGGTTAGACCCCTCACCACCCTGAACAGTTCTGCTGGACGTGAATTCGCAGACGCAATGTATGCAGTGAAGAAAGCTTTCTTCGCTGCATGTATTGCCACTCCATAGGAACGAAGATGTTCTCTATGTCGTGTCTTATCGGATATAAGTCGAGTTTTCCGCCATCTGCGCTCCAGTTGTCCTTTCCGCTTCAACTCCCTGAGATCTTCTGTATACCAGGGTGCCCAGTTAGAAGCAGGTCGGAGAGGACGTTTGGGGGCGATCATGTTGATAGCCCTAGTTAGGTCTTGATTCCATCTATTGACCAGGGCTTCTACAGGATCGTCGATGATACCAGCCATAGAACCCTCCAAGGCCTTCTGGAATCCAGAAGGATCCATCAGGCTTCGAGGGCGAACCATTTTAATAGATCCGCCACCCCTGCAGGGGTGGGTGGTAGCCGTGATACTAACCCTGACCAGAAAATGGTCTGTCCATGACAATGCAGAGGTATTTGTTACCTCCACCCACAGATCTGTCTGTTTGGTGGCTCTCCTGGAGTTGCACTCACTCCTTTTGCCGCTCTTGCCAGAGAACTCTGTAGCCAGTGGGAAAAGTAACTCAATGCAACAGAAAACTCCACGGAGCTCTCCACACAACACACAACACAACAGCTATGCAGGAACTCTCCTCTGCACAGCGTGGATGTTCTAAGTGGAGTGTTTTCCAAATAAGACTCAACCGTTGCATGGAGTTTTCCCTCCAGACAACACATTCCTCAACAGTGGTGTAAAAACTCCACTGTGGAATTCTAAAACCACTGTTGGGAAACGTGTTGTCTGAACTGAGCCACTGTGTCCTACCTGTCTCTAGGTCTCATAAGAAGTATTTCTACATCCCACCTGATCTTCTGCTTCCCTCATAGTGGCTTCACTATTAATGAACACTCCATGACTGATCCTATTTGGATTTTAAGTCCATCCTGTTGTAGCTAAGGCTCTGCATTAGTAACCACATTCCTTTGCCCAAATTGAAACTTGTAGAAATGAAAGAGACTGGTCACCATTGCCCCCATTTTACAGTGGACACTTAGGCTAAGACTTTCTGACGGTCAATTCAGCAAAAGGCCCATTGTGATGCCATCGCTAAAGCTTTGGGTTAGTAGCCATATTCCTTTTATCTAATTGATCTTTGTAGCAACTAGGAACCAGGTTATGATTGTTCCCATGTGAAGGTCACCCAGCAAAGGGCCCATTGTGATGTCATTGTGTGCTGAAAGTTGGCTGAGATACTTTGCCAGTTGCTGCTGCAGTGAGTTGCTCAATTTCATGTCTTGTAAATTGTCTCCGCATCCAGTTTCCCCAGTTCAACATCTATGAATTAGAAAGCAACAGTAAATTATCTTTAAAAAAATACTACTGCCGTGTGTCCTACTTTGCAGAGAGCAGTCCCGTATTTGAAGGCATTTGAATTGCTGTCCTGTCCAAGTCTGTTTTGAAGATAAAAAAACCATAAGAAGGGAGCCATAAAGAGGTTAGAATTTGCATATATTTATTTATTTACAGTGTTTATATACCATTTAAACAGATTCTGGTGTGGTGAACAATAAAAGATAAAATGATACAAATAGATGCATACTGTGACCAACTGGATCGAGGGTCAAGGTAGTATAGATAATTTTTCTGCTTCAGATTTTCTTACCCTTGCAGTGCTCACATAGGCTGACCATATGAAAAGGAGGACAGGGCTCATGTAACTTTAACAGTTTCAGAGAAAAGGGAATTTCAGCCGTTGTCATTTGTATGCAATTCATACCTGGTGAAATTCCCTCTTCATTATAACAGTTAAAGCTGCAGGGGCCCTGCCCTCTTTTGTATCTGGTCACTCTAGTATAGTGCCTGCAACTTTAAGTGTTGTGATTAAGAGGGGATTTCACCAGGTACTAATTGCATACAAATGACGCTGGCTGAAATTCCCTTTTCTCTGCAACTGTTAAAGTTACATGAGTCCTGTCCTCCTTTTCATATGGTCAGCCTAGCTCACATATGCCTAAATTATCTCATCGTATTTATTTGTTCCATTAATATACCTCTTAGAACTCAAGATGGTGCACATGAGGCCTCATCCAGGCCCTATCCAGATTCAGGCCATCTTATTACATCATGTGCTTCCAACACATACCCTGAGACCCACTATGACAGAGGTCCCCAACATGGCACCCATTTTTTATTTTGTTTATTTTGGTTTTTTATATACATACATGGATTTGTAGATATCCATAACAATAAATATGTGTATGCAACTTTCTAGCAATTACACAACAGAGGACCAAATATCCAAATAAGTACCCATTTGAACGTTGAATCTGTATGCCACCCATTCAAATATTGAAAGTGTTGTAGGGTCCACAGTCCATTGCATTATAAGAGATGAACATCCATTGTTGTAAAAACAGCCTTTAAGCTGTCAAAAGGACACAGAGAATCCATTTACGCTGCCCATTTGCTAATTTCCATGAACCGAGTAAATAATTTAAAAGAACATGTACATTGGTAAATATTAAAGACAGTTCCAGTACAAAATTTATCCATGTAACAACCTCTCACAAAAAGAAGCAAGTACTGGGCATTGCCAAAACATATGTTTAAAAGAGGTATTCACTTTATTGGCCTGCCAGCAATTAGCCAAAATAGACAATACCTTATTAAAGAGTTGTTGTGGTGTGCAAGAGACATGAAACAAAAGTTTCTTCGGAATGATATAGCCTAGGTTCCATAGATGCAACAGGCAGAAGCCAAAGTGGCAATCCACTGATTAGGCATTTTATGGTGGTGCCCACAGCAGTTTCTAAATTCCCAAATGTGCTCACTGTTCCAAAAAGTTGGGGACCTCTGCTATATGTCGTAAGTACAACTTGTTCAGGAGTACTTATTTACCTCCTTCACATCTGGTCATGAACGGGATGCAGAAAAACTTCCCCAAAGGCCATTTGGTGAACGAAAACATGCAAAACAACCTCATACTATTCAGAACATTGGAACTGGGTTTGCTACATTATCCATATATAGTTTGATCCTGCACGTCTATTCAAGGAAGCTATAAAGTTGGACATTCCCAGGGAGACATGGAGCTGCTACGCATTATGAGGCAAACGAAGGATTCCAACCTAGTGTTTGCCTTATGATGCTAATTCAGGGGTTAAGGGGGGGAATGCAGGGGAGAATCAGTTGATAGGCAAAGTTGCTTAATTCTTCCCCCCACCCACTGATTCTCCTAACCACCCCCTTTTAACTCTCCCCACTCACCCCAAAGATCAGAAATAAGCCTGAGTGAGGAGGAAGGGAGGTTTCCGAAGGCGTGGGCAGATAAGAACTGGCAGGTGTGGCGAAAGTTGCCCTCTGCCTTCATGCTGGCTGATAGTCCCCTACAAAAAACTCTCTCCCTTCCTCCACATTCTCATCAACTCAGGCTTGAAAACTTGCTTCTGGTGAGATAAACGCCAGGAGAAGAAGTCTTGGAAGTGCCTGCCATGCTCGGTCTCCTGATGAGGTTTATCTGCATTCTTCAGAAAGGACTCAGTTTCGTGCGAACAGGATGTGTGACCAGAAGTTTCAGATAGAAATCTAGCTAGACTTTGCTTTGCTTCCCCCCTCCCCCCATCACTCTCCGCTCTCCCTCCCCTCCTCAATCTTTCTCCTGGTTCTTCTTGCCTCACGTGCCAAGTTACCACAGCAGGTAACTAAATACGATTCCGCCCATTTTCAAAGTGTTGTAGGAATGCACCGATAGCCTAGATTTCACTCGGCAAGAACGCATCAAGCTAATGAAAATGCTATTAAAATAGCCATTGTTTTCATCCAGTATTTACGGCAGGGTAGTGAGTGATGTGCCATTAACGAAATAACACAAGCAAGAGCACACCTGCATTCTTGAATGTCTGTGGTTGGGGGAAGGGAAGGATGCAGGACTTGCGTCTTTGGAGACAGCGTTGTAAATCAATGGAAGGCTGTCTTATTGCATCTGTGTTTTGATGGAGATGAGCTTGAAGCGACGACACCCAGCAAAGGTGCAAATGTTCATCCCTCTTAATGGGGTGTTAAATTAAAAAAAAAAACCACCCTTCAGTTATGGCCATATAAATGTTGCTCGCTGTTAAGAAAGTGGTCCACAGCACACAAACGTGGTACGAGTCATTGAGCATAAACATTTTTAAAGTATATTAAAAATATTTATATAGTTAATTTCCAATGCAGTAGAGCTCTGCTCTAGGTTTTAAATAAGGACAAATCTACTCTGTCTTTTTTCTTTCTTTCTTTTTTCTTCAAATCTCCATCTTGCTCCTTAGCCTATTGACGTGTGCCATCATTTACGGATCTGTGTTTGTCAAACTGATGTCCGCGGCAGCCTTGTTTGTATTCTTCGTCAATAGGATGGCAAGAGACGCTGTAAATTTTACGCTAAGGCCACTTGCAAAGTCTGGAAGGTTAGAAGGAACTACAGATTGGCTGGAGGTGGGGGAAGGGGCTGTAGAGAAGAAAATACCTTTTCTAGTGATTAATTTTGTGTTAATGTAGAAGACAGCATCTTTTGCCTACTTAGAGATGTTGTGGATGCAGTTCCAAAGACTTGGAGTTCGCTCAACTAGTAAATATCCTCATTTCACTGGGTCCATGAAAAGGCTAGGAGAGGTGGCTGTTGAAATCCTACCCTCTTACAGATGGGAAATTATATAATGGGCCTGTTCAGACAACACACTAAGCCATGGTTAAGCTGCTAACCCCTTTGTAGCAAATGGTTAGTGAGTGTGTTTAAACAGTGATTTTGTAGCAAGCCATCATGGTTAGGAATGGTTCACATGACATATTAAGCTATAATGGTTAACTTAAAAGTGCTTAAACACCATGGTTTAGCTTGTCGTCTGAACAGGGTCTATGATTGTTAGTTCCATGTCAGAAAATGGCAATGGGCCTGTTCAGAAGACACCTTAAACCCTGCTGGTTAAGGCTTTTGGTTAAGCAGCAGGGTTTAAGGTGTCTTGTGCGATGCATTTTGCTAAACCCTGCACACTCACTGACCACAATCAGACAGTCTGCAGCAGGGTTAGTGGCTCTAACCATGGGTTAAAGTGTTGTGTGCGACAGCATAGCTTGTGGTTAGTGCTAACCCCAGAGAACCACAGTTTTGCTGACCACAGAGCCTGAAGTGTCATCTGAACAGGCCCAATATATTCCAAAGAGAGATTATCAGGGCTTAATGTTTGATTTAAAAGATATTGGTCTATCCGGACGTTGCACCTCCTTGGCTAGAAACTCTTAGTTTTCCTTCCAAATGTGGCAAAGATGGTTGTGGTGACTCTACATATGCACTAGGATAGTGTTTTGTGTATTGCGTTCGAGAGCCAATGTGGTATAGTGGCTAGAGTATTGGACTGGGAGTCGGGAGATCGGGGTTCTAGTCCCCACTTGGCCATGGAAGCTCACTGGGTGACTTTGGGCCAGTCACGGACTCTCAGCCCAACTTCACAGCGTTGTTGTTATGCGGATAAAATGGAAAGGAGGATTATGTTCCTTAAGGAGGGAAAAAGGCAGGATACAAATGTAATAAATAAAGAAATACCACTGACTCATAGTTTCAAGGACTGCTGGCCAAAAGCGGTCTGACAATAATCACACAATTAGGTGAAAGGAAAGAGCACATTGAAACAGCAATTGAGGGAGGTGATTTCATTCTTTGCTTTGGCCCCAATCCAGATCTCCCCTCTCCCAGTGTCTTGGAGAGACATTCACAGACCATGTTCTTTTGTCACCTGTGGAGAACTTGAACATTCTGTGGATCATACTTGAAGAGCCACCAAAAATGTATAAGTCTCTCCTTAGGCACATCCCCATTGTCATGTGATAAGGTATCAGCCAGGCTATTGCCATGTGAAATTAAAAGGCGTCACGTGGAACATGATTTGCATGTTCTTTGCGCAGACAGGCACTCTGGCAGAAAATCAAGTTCTATTATGGTTGCCAATATGTCTGGTCCCCTACTCTCTAGTTTACTTAGAATAATGTTAATCCAGCCTTGAATCACTAGTTGATTTTGCCACGGATCACTAGCCAGACAGGCGGCAGTTCAATATTTCCATTTGGCTTCCACTTGAATTTTAGGTCATGCCTTTACACCAGCCTAACTACATCCACGCACTGAAGGCGATTTGGGTGTTGAATATTTATTTATTTTATTTTATTTTAGATCTCCGCAATCTCAGCTTTGTTTGCAGAGTGGTTGCCCAGCTCCAGCCTGAAAGGATAATTGCAGAATGCATGCTTATAAAATTTCTGATTTCCTTTCTCGCCCCTTCTGAAATCAAGCCCCGTCTGCCTGCAAAATTATTTTTAGCCACCACATAAATGGTCTTCATTATATTTAGACTGTTTCCAATTATTCACCTTTCCCATGGGCTAAGAAAAGGGTGGAGTGAAAGCACAAAACCATTTAGCGGTGCGCCTCTTGGAACAATGATGCGGTTATTATTTGTGCGTTGTGCAGAGTTCCAGTTTGGGAGCACATTGCAGAGGTAAAGGAGTTTGTGCCTCCTCCTCCTCCTCCTCCTCCTCCCCACCTCCCCCTCCCCTCCTGTCACCTAGACAGAGCCGATCGTGGTTTCCTAATTAATAATATGAGCTGTGACATTGTGTTGCTGTGGATGCGGAGGCCCAGGAACTAATCTTTACTTGTGCCACACATTCCTTTTCTACCACATTTCTGTGATATTAATGGTGTGTGGTGGGGAACGAAATGTGTTTTATTCTAGACTCTAACCCTGCTGTTATCAAAGTAACTTCCAGCTTATTAGCGACAAAAGACTTTTATCCTTTGTGCTGCCCTGTTCGCCGGTGCTTCCTGAATTAAACTGCTGTTTCCTGTTCTTTATATGCATGACCACATCTGGGTAGCTTGCTCACAGCCCCACTGCTTAATAACAATCACCTTCCCTTTCAGTCTCTGTTGATTGTTTCTAATTCACTCTGACAGATAGTGCCTGACAACTTGCCTGCATTTCCCTCCCTCCGTGACCCGAAGTTACTCACAGCACTTATATAGTCTGTCATTTTTAATATTTGATTTCATTTTAAGTTATGTGTTTTACTGAGAAGATGGAACCAAAAGGAAGAAAGGGGGGTGGGGAAGGGAGAGGGGGGTCTTGTAATAGAACATAAATTTAACCCTTCTCACTTGGCAAGGCATGCCATCAAAGGAAGCCGTGTGTTGCGTGCGTTTGCGTCTGAATGCGTGGCAACTTATTTTAGGTAAAGATGCTGTTCCTTTTGTTCTTCAAGATGAAACTGTCTTCAGTGCTCTAGTATTTCCCATTAGCTACAGAGGAGATGTAGTTCCATGTAACTTTGACCAACTCCTGTCCATTTTTCACAACAAAAAGCAGTTGCTTGAGTGGCAGACCGGTAGGGGGAAGAGGCTGCTTCACCCCTTACCCTTGAGCTATTTTTCCCATTCGAAATGCCTGAGATGCTTTTCTCATTGTCAGGGAAAATGAGATGGGGCCTGCTGTATCCTTTTCCCTTCAGAGAGAAAAGCAACGGTGGGTGGGGGTGGAATTTGAGTGGGAAACAGCTGGTGGGGGGGAGGGTTAAGCACCTGTTCTCCATCAGCCGAGATTGCAGCCTCGCAGCCTCGCGCATCTGCTTTTTTCATTTTTAAAAGGTAAAGTTGCACATCGTATATATATGTATTTAGCCCTGAGATGTAATGAGAAATCAGATCTAAGGGCAGAATCCTATTTATGTTTAGACAGGAAAAAGTCCTACAACTCCCAGCATGCCCCAGACAGCTATGATGGCTGACTTATGCTGGGAGTTGTAGGACTTTTTCCTGTCTGAACATAAACTAGGAGTCTGATGGGCTTTTTGTGCAGGCCAGGAGGGGCGTGGAGGCAATCATTGCCTCCGTGATCCTCTTACCCTGCATTTTCGCTAGACAGGCGATTTTGCCCATCTAGCTGGGGCTCTGCAGAGCAGGAGGGAAGGAGACTGGGGCAGCCAGAGGATTCTTCATAACTCAACCTCCCCCATTCCCTCTCCTCCCCACTCACAGATCGGAGCACTATTTCCAGCCTCACATCTAGGAAACCTGCCATTCAAAAGACTTATGCATGGGTTCTGTGTTCACATATGAAACAGCAAAGACCTTTGATCACTCCATCTTTGTAGTCATTAATGCAAACCCCCATGCAGTCATGACTCACTGGATCAATACATTATATGTGTGCAGTCATAACTCTAAAGGCTAATTGATGTATTAGTGGTGGCATCAGAGCCTATCTGCGTCACAGGGAGAGTCCCTTTCTGCAACCTGGAATCCTCAAGATGTTTTGGACTTCATCTCCCATCAGGCCCAATCAGGATGACCAAGGGTCAGGAATGCTGCGTGTTGTCGTTCCAAACATCTGGAGGACACCAGGTTGGGTAAGGCTGGCATAGAAGAACCCTGACATCTCCAGAGACGTCTGGGAAAGATTTGTGCCTGAAACCCTGGGGAGCCACTGCCTGTGAATTCTGTGCTACATGGATGAATGTATTCCCATGTTCCTTACCTTGTAGGTACCTTTTACTTGACTCGAAGTGGTGCAGGTAATATGTCTATGCTCAGAGGGGCTCTCTAACTGATTCCCATGTTGTCTGCAACTGAGAACAGATACTCAAACAAAGCCCAGACCCTAGTAGGGACTCACTGACAGCAGCGTCCTGGAGTTGCTCCTCATCTTCACCAGTTCCCTCTGCTTGTTTATCTGCCTCTTACTCTGGTCCCAGCAACAATGATGATGAGAAGGAGGATCTGTAGATGCCACTGTCTACTTGCCCCCGGCTCTCTGCCTGGCAAGCAAGCAAGCGATAGTGGTGGTGATGATGATGATGATGATGATGATGAGGAGCAATAGCAGCTTTTGACAGTGGAGGTGGGGGAACATTAACTCACTGAAGGTAGGGGGCATGGAGGTTATGTTGTCCATGGGCCCCCCAAAATCTGGAGCCAGCACTGGTACTATACATTGGCTGAATTCGGACAACACGATAGTCAGTGGTGGGGTAATAATCAACTTTACCGTTGTTCATCTAGGGGGTACTCACCACACAACATGGTAATAAATAATCAACTGTGGTGTGGATTAGGATCAGCGCTGAGTTGACTATGGCAGCATTCAGACGACACAATAGTCAATACAACTGACGATTGTTTCCACCCCCCTCATTTGCTTATTGTGTCATCTGAATTCAGCCATTGTCTTGCTCTGCAAAGGGTACTATGTACATGTTACAGCCTTTGCATAAGCCAGGAAACCTCTCTGTGTGTTCTCCCCATCTGCGGTATACGGGTAATTATATGTCTCTAACTCACATGGGAGTTGTGAGGGCTAATTATTTAATATCTGCTCAGCACTTCCATCATGCAAAGCACTATACAAATACTAAGATGTTGCTGGTATCATCATCATTATTATTTCTTATTATTATTCACTTGCTTGTTAAATGAAAGATGTTGATGATGCAGCAGTAGATTTGCCTCCAGGGGAACACCCAGGCAGGTCTCCACTCTTCTCTCTTTTGAAGCAAAGGCTTCATACAAACTGCACAGTGTAATGGCAGTTATTTTATAAAACTGCGTACATACTGTAGAGGTTTTTCTTTTCTCAAATGCTTCTCATAAAGAGTGAGATCAACTTTGTGGGGAAAGGGCATGACTTTCCAGACACACTTTAACCCCAACCATCTCTCTTACTGGACATTAACTACCCTCTGGCTGTATCACAATTCTGGAACTCACCACTGAGATTTGCCAAAGTATAAGGCTGTCTTTTTGAAAATACCCTGAAGCGCTTTCCATTCTAAATTACTTTTGGGTGATTTAGTGAATTAAGTAGAGGCTTCGGGTCATGGTAGTACTGTTATGAACCATGCTGGATCGGACCAAGGGCCCATCTAGTCCAGCATCTGTTCACACAGTGGCCAACCAGCAGCCCACGGGAAACACACGCACAAGACATGAGTGCAACAACACCCTCCACCCAATGTTCTCCAGTAACTACTTTTCATAGGCATACTATCTCTGATATTGGAGGTAGCATGTAGCCATCAGGACAAGTAACCAATGATAGCCTTCTTCACCAGGAATTTGTCCAATCCCTTTTCAAAACCATCCAAATTGGTGGCCATCACTACATCTTGTGGAAGTGAGTTCCATAGTTTGTGCACTGCGTGAAGAAGGGCGTCCTTTTATCTGTCCTGAGTCTCCAACCAATCAGCTTCATGGGATGACCCTGGGTTCTAGTATCATGAGAGAAGGAGAAAAATGTCTCCCTACCCACATTCTCTATATTTTTAACTCTATTAATTGGAGGCTTAAAATACACTTTATACTTTTTGTATTGAATTTTAAAATGGATTGTTTCCTACAACGCCCAGCGTTCCCTAGCCAGCATGGTAGGAGTCGTAAGATTTTATTTCTGTCTAAAGATTCATAGTATTGCAGGCTTTGTATGTATTATTCTGAAGTGAGACCGAATTCTCTTTTTCTAGTTGCATCCAGGCAAGCTGAAACAAATGCTTGTCTTGTGATTAACACATGGAGTCACTTATGTCTGATGTCTGGCACTTATACAAATATCCATTGATTAGAGACATAATCAGTTTATTACTGTGCATTTTTGCAGTCCAGTTCTATCAATTTAAAGCAAAAGGAACTCAAACCCAGTTTTCCAAACTGTGCATGCCATATATATATATATATATATATATATGCTTTGTGTTGATGTTGTACCCATTGATCTACAATTCCAGTTATCCATATATTTGTTGAGATAAATGAAGAGGCTAAGTAAAGCCTATTGTTTGAATATTTCCAACTCTTTTTCTCTAGTAATTATTTTAAAATGGATGGGCTGTATTTATAGCTACAGAGCACAAACCAAAAAGATTTGGAGCCTCTGATGCACACACGGATATTTGTTCTCTTCTGTAACAGAGAATGTTCCATGGATGCAATGGAGATTCCCCATTGCATGCAGAAAACACTCCGGAAGTCCCTGTGTTCATGGAAGCCTGTGCATACATTGCAATTAGGGGTGTGCACGGACCCCCCGGATCGGATCGGGACCCGGATCGGGACCTCCAATTTTGTCCCGGACCGGTTCGGACAAAATCGGAGGCCCCCCGGACCGGATCGAGTCCGATCCCGACCCAAAAATCGTACATTTTTGGATCGGCCGCCATTTTTTTCCCCATAGACTTGCATTGCAATGCAAGTCTATGAGGAAAAAATGGCGGCGGGTGGGTAAGGGGGGGCCTAACTCCCTCCCCCCCCCGGGGCCGTCTGCTGTGGACGGCCCCGGCAGGTAAACCCCCTCCCCCGCGCTCCCTACCCCCCCTGGGGCCGCCTGCTTCCATCCGCTGGCGCCCGCGGGCGCCAGCGGATAGAAGCGGACGGCTCCGGGGGGGGGGGTAAGCCCCCTTCCCCGCCACTTACCTTCTCGGCACGTCCGGCGCCGGCGGCTACTACCAGCGGGCTCCGCGGCCTACTCTCGAGTAGCGCGCCGGGTGATGACATCACCCGGCGCGCCACCCTGGAGCAGGCCGCGGAGCCTGCTGGTAGTAGTAGGCGCCGGCGCCGGACGGGAGCCGCCGGGCCGGGCAGGTAAGGGCCCCCCTCCCCCCTCCCCCCTCCGCGCGCCCCCTCCTCCCCTCCACGCACCCCCTCCTTACCTTTCCGGCCCGGCGGCTCCCGTCCGGCGCCGGCGCCTACTACTTCCAGCAGGCTCCGCGGCCTGCTCTAGAGTAGCGCGCCGGGTGATGACATCACCCGGCGCGCCATCCTAGAGCAGGCCGCGGAGCCTGCTGGGAGTAGTAGGCGCCGGCGCCGGACGGGAGCCGCCGGGCCGGAAAGGTAAGGGCCCCCCTCCCCCCTCCGCGCGCCCCCTCCTCCCCTCCACGCACCCCCTCCTTACCTTTCCGGCCCGGCGGCTCCCGTCCGGCGCCGGCGCCTACTACTTCCAGCAGGCTCCGCGGCCTGCTCTAGAGTAGCGCGCCGGGTGATGACATCACCCGGCGCGCCATCCTAGAGCAGGCCGCGGAGCCTGCTGGGAATAGTAGGCGCCGGCGCCGGACGGGAGCCGCCGGGCCGGAAAGGTAAGGGCCCCCCTCCCCCCTCCGCGCGCCCCCTCCTCCCCTCCACGCACCCCCTCCTTACCTTTCCGGCCCGGCGGCTCCCGTCCGGCGCCGGCGCCTACTACTTCCAGCAGGCTCCGCGGCCTGCTGTAGAGTAGCGCGCCGGGTGATGACATCACCCGGCGCGCCATCCTAGAGCAGGCCGCGGAGCCTGCTGGGAATAGTAGGCGCCGGCGCCGGACGGGAGCCGCCGGGCCGGAAAGGTAAGGGCCCCCCTCCCCCCTCCGCGCGCCCCCTCCTCCCCTCCACGCACCCCCTCCTTACCTTCCCGGCCCGGTGGCTCCCGTCCGGCGCCGGCGCCTACTACTACCAGCAGGCTCCGCGGCCTGCTCTAGAGTAGCGCGCCGGGTGATGACATCACCCGGCGCGCCACCCTAGAGCAGGCCGCGGAGCCTGCTAGTAGTAGTAGGCGCCGGCGCCGGACGGGAGCCACCGGGCCGAGAAGGTAAGTGCCCCCCTCCTCCCCCCCCCCGCTGTCCACTTTCATCGGCGGGCGCCCGCTGGCGCCCGCCAATGGAAGCGGCGGTGGGCGCCAGTGGGCGCCCGCCGATCCGCCGATCCGCCGATCCGCCGAACCGGTTCGGAGCTTTTTCGGACCGGTTCGGATTGGATCGGCCGATCCAGCTGCGGGATCGGAAATCGGATAATTTATCCGATTTCCCACTGGACCGGACTCGGATCGTGGATCAGGTCCGATCCAGTGCACATCCCTAATTGCAATCATCTTTGCATTATAACTATATAATAAACGTTCCTGCATATTAAAAATAAATAAATATTAGTGTCATAAAAATGATAGCGATGTTTGTTTGTTTTTGTAAAAGAGAAAAAAGATTTACTATCAACCAGGATGTAAACTGAGCCTTTGCCAACTTCTGACTCAAAGACACCTGTGCTTTGAAAGCTACATATAAAGGAGATGAGTTCTCCTCTCATAAACCTACTATGACTTGAGAATCTCCAGTTTCCCCATTTCTCTTTGCTGTGCAGCTACACAATGCATTTTTCCCTTCAAGACTGGACGTTGCCAGTAGGCGGAGACAGTAACTAGGAAACAATTTTTTTAAAAAAAATCTTTAGTAAACCAAATAGGGATGTAGCAGCAAAAATTTCCCCAGTATACTTCTTGTCAATTCAGGAGTATATAAGGATTTCATCTGGTGAATAAACATGAGCAAGAAAGATGGTGTCCAGTTGTGTTCAGATAGATGAGTATTGAAAATTGTTCTTAAATTGTGGCCCAGAGACAATGGGCCACAGTGAAAATAAATGGAATATGATGCTGAAGAGTGAGCAGATCAACTGAAGTTTGCACCACATGCTGTAATTCTTCAATTTCATACTGAAAGGCAGCTTGCCTCTTCAGCAGCGGAAGCATCTTCAGCAGAAGGATCAAAGAAACTCACTGCTTGTGAGCATGGTATGTCTCGATATGCACAACACAGCTTTGCTGGGTTACAGTCATAATGGACAATGGCAAGAGTTGAGTTTTAATTCCAAAGTGTTTCAAGAGTCCTACAATGTGATGGCCTTATGGTAAAAAAACACGCTAGGCCACAGAAAACAAGTAATCCAGATTAGTGGGCCTCAGTACAGCCAAGTCTAAACATCTATTTATTTACAGTTGTTTACCTCTGTCTATTATTCCTTCCTGCTTTTGTTTTGTTTTGTCTGAAGTGAAATCAGGAGTTTCTTCAATGGAATTTAATCCCATTGATATCAGTGTGATCCTGTAGATGTCTACTTGAGTTCAGTTGGGCTTACCCCCCAGGTTAGCGGGGTATAGGATTGTAGCCTAAGAAAAGAAAACCCCTATAACAGGGTGTTATAAAATAATTTTATTATTATAGGTATATAAACTAGTTGGGGGCCTCCAATGCAAAGCAGCTGGGCAATTTAGCTAACTCCTGGATCCAATTAAATCAATCTATGTTGTTGTGTCCACAGTAGGAGGAAATGGCCATAGCAGGGAAACCGATGCATATTAGATTGTTACACACCTGTGGCATGTTCATGGTTCAATGCCTTATGAGTTGTTGAAACATTAAATCAGCTCATTACTGCTTTTCATAAGACAGGTACTTCAAGTCCTTTTCACATCTGGGATTCCAAGTTAAACTTGGTGGGATTTTTGTTTTTTCAATGCAGCTTCAGCTATTCACCCCATTGGATATTTTTAATCCACTGATTAGTGAATTGTGCAGGAGAAAGTAGGGATGAATACTTATTCCAACCTAATTCATCACCTAACTTTAAATGATTACTCCGATTATGATTCAAATTTTATCTCGCTATAATTATTAGATCCTGGACAATTTTGTTTTCTCTGCTGCCTGCCGTTCTGTCTTACGTGATGATTTTTCTTACGTGGGAGTAGCATACCTGTGTTACTTGTGTATGGTGTCCTCTAGGAGTTCAGTAAACTGGAGAGCACTGAGTGCCACATTTTTTGTGAGGTTCAATTATTGTGTTGCAGTGCAAATGGCCCTAAAGGTGCTCCAAGGAACTGGGAAGTTCATCGTTAGGGCACAGGTCAGGGAAACTCTGGCGCAAATTCCCTAAGCTTGTCCAACCAAACTCAGGAAAACTCTCCACTGCTGGCAGAGATAAAGCTTAGGTATAATATATAAACCTTTAGTTGGGGGAATCTCTGACTTGGGCGAGATCTTCACTGCCGCTGTATATCAGTATTGAGGTGCACATCCTGCTTTCGTAGTGTTATCTCCTGCTTTTTATTCCACATTCGCAATGGTTTCACACATGGTGTAGATTTGGTTCACTTCGGAAAAGCTAATGGAATTGTACAGCATCTTTGCCTCTTAAGTATCAGGAGTTTCCCTCAGGATCTAGTTCATGAGGTTACAAAGATCTCTGGAACCTTGAAAGCCAACCTTGCAGGGCTTTGTACACTTTCTTTAGTGCCCAAACTCTAAACAAAGAAAAAGCAGGTTGTTGGGGGAGCGGGAGGCAGTTGGAAGCACACCAAAGAACGTTTTGACAGTAGTGAAAGCAAAAATGAAACTAAAAGGCTGTTTTGGAATTTCCATCTCATCTCTACAATAAACCTGCCTGTGGATACAACAGGAGAATTGCTAAGCATCTGGCAGGCCACAACACAGGCCTGCTGGCCTGCATTTAGCATAGCAAGTCACACGCCATATAAGAAAACCATCATTGTGTGAAGTTTTCTGAGAGGAAAAAAAAATCTCTAGACTAGGATGGAACTTGCAAACAGTGGGACTGTGGAGATGGTGGAGCATGAACTGGAGAATCCAATAAATTAATCCTCCCTTAAAGTGAATACAGACATTCCAAATCTTTTTCTGCTCTCTCCAAGAGGTAGGCCATAGCTTGATAGATGTATGATAATATATTAGTAGTCTTCATGTATGAGAACTTGGCACAATGTGGAGAACTGAACTTGGTCAGCTTCACTGCAGGTAGGATTTCATTTGACACAGGCCTGACCTGGACTCATCCTTGGATCCTGTTTTTCATGGATGACGCTGATTATCCACATCATCTACATCATCTAAAGCACAACCTCACAGCCATGCAATAGAACAACAACAACAACAACAACACACATAACACAGGATTTCTAAAAGCAATAAGAACTTCTAACACAACCGATCTAGCAGCAGCTAGACTAAAAGATATTACACATTAAAACCAGCAGGTACAAAAGCAGGTGGTAGACAGTAAAAGCCCATCAAATCGAGCGTCCTCAGTTTCCAGTGAAAGAGACAGAAAGAATCTGGGAGATTTTGTTTGGAAATGCACTTCAGAGTCATGCCCACTACCACAGAAAAGGCCCTGTTTTTCATGCTTATTTACCGAATATCCCGACATGGCACCACGAGCTAAGTCAGCTAAAACAGACACTGAACAGTTTCCTGTGAAATTTCATGCTGCTATTTTTAATTATTCTTTTTTTTTTTTTTACTCGTCCCTACTCTCTTCCCCCACAAAAGATCAAGGCAGCAAATATATGCATATCACATGTGTTAAAGTTTGCTGCACTATTTTATCTATCACTATTTTATCTATCTATCATCTATCTATTAGTACTTAACCAGAAGAGGAACCCCATTCCTGATGTTTCATTTAACTAGGCAAAAACAAACAAACACATTCTGGCACATTAATATTCTGCATTGCGCCTTTTGTATGTGTTTATTTTTAATAATCAACTGTACATTACTTTGCAAAAGAAAAAAAAAAGAGGGGAGAAACAAGGGTCCCCAAAAGCTGTGTAATTGCTTTTTAATTTCAAATTCCAATTCCTTTGTGTATTGTATATAAAGGTAGTATATTTCTGTACTTATCGTTCACAGTGCTCGGTGTAAAAAAAAAAGAAAAAAGGGGAAAAAAATCACGTTCATTTCAAGAAGCTGTTATGGTATTGATTTTGGTAAAGACTTCCATTAACTGACCAATCTAAATCTCATAAGTGATGTCAGGATAGTTATGCATTTGCTTGGTTCACATAGTCAGCCATTATGTTAGAATGCAGGCAATGTCGGAATATGGCTGTTAAATTATTTCTAAATACCGAACCCCGAACAGCTTAACAGTTCCGCAGTTTGAGACTGACACAGAAATGACAATCTGCCACCTCTTTGTTTTTTAAATATTAACATTGTATTGGGATAGTATTTTTGGAGTGAAAACCTGTGGCACGAGAGGATAAGTGATATAAACAAAGGCAGCTGGGCTGCATGAAATAATGGAACAATAAGGCCCTTGCAGTCGTTTTCATCACTCCAGTATGTTAATTAGCATTCTGTTGTGGCCGCAACCCTGAAAACATGTAATCTGTATTGGTGCACTGTACAGCTGTGAACACACATTCTTTTTTGTTGGTCCCTTGAGTTTGTCTTGCCATTGGCATATGCGCCCGGGCCAAAAGTCAAACCATCCCTACTAAAGTACCTAGTAGAGAAGGATAATTTATCCCATCTCTTCTGATTCTTTTTATTAGCCTGTGATGCAATCGTGTGACAGCCATCTCTCCCATACCTTTATTTGCTTTGCTTTTAAGCACAGTGCATATTAGTGGCGCGGGCAGGCACAAGGATGTTCAGCGACGAGTCCCTATGTAAATAAAGATTCGCACCAGGGTCTAACGAAATCCAAGTGTGCATGGACAAGGCTGACCATGGATGGATAAGCAGCTGCATTCGGTTGTTCATGTTTGATGTGCGGATAAATAAATACGGAGGTGGGTAATAATCCAGCACAAAGTTAGGGTGTCGACAGGTTTTATACAACCTAATTGTGCAGGAATACCAAACAAATCCAGAAGCTCAGTCCCACATGCCCAAGTCCACATGGACACTATTGTGTGTCAACTTGCAAAAATATATGTGTACAGCCTTGCCCTTAGCCCACAATGACCCTGTTCAGATGACACGCTAAGCCATGGTGGTTAAGCATTTTGAGCTAAACTTTATGGCTTAGAGTGCTGTGTGAACCATTCCTAACCATCGTGGCTACATAACCACGTTTTAAAGATACTCACTAACCATTTGCTACAAAAAGGTTAGCGTGTTGTCTGAACAGGCCCAATATTTTGCATCTCATCCATGGCAAATTTGCTCCCTCCTTTGGGCATGAAATATCAGATAAGATGGACTGTCACTAAAGCAAGGAGACTGGAAAGTTCTCTCATGCACAATCCCAGAATGATCCATGGAATCGATAAGGATTTATCTCCCATGTTATCAAGACAGGTTGATGATTCTGTGGAGATATTTAAGCCTAGGCATATTCCTTGGTCTTCAGAAACTTTTGTCATGCCTCCTGCTCTCAGGTTGTATGTGCTGTGGGTTAGATCCAACTTCAACCCACTACTAGTGGTGGAATGGGACTTCCTCTTCCTTTCCTCCCTCCTGCAGACCCTCATACACCCTCAGAATCTGCTACAGAGGGTCTCCCAGCAATTTGGAGCAGATTTGGAGGGCATGAGGGGGACTGCAGGAGGAAAGAGCCACCGGAGAAACCCTGTTCCACTAGCAGACAGACCAAGTAGGATCCAAGCCAATAATGTTAATAACAAGTGCCGTGATCTGAGATTCTGGAAGGGAGCACCCCCTCTTAGGTCTGCATTGCATGGCAATGTGCATTTCCAGTGACTGTAGTGTTTCCCAAAGAAAACAAATAAAATGTGCAGGATAGACACCAGTTCTTAAAAACGCAGTGTACATGCACTGGGTTGCCGCAGCAAAACACATCACCCCAGCCTATTTCTGAATGTGTCTAGGAATGCATCTGCCATTCACATACTATGTGTTTATTCCAGGAAATGCTGGAGTAGTCCTCCTGGCAAATCTAATTGCCACAAGAGGCGTGAAACAGCCCGTTGACCGGTACCAGAGGCAGTAAGCCTATATACACCAGTTGCTGGGGAACGTGGGTGCTCTTGCACCCATGTCCTGTTTGCAGGTTCCTGGTCAACATCTGTTTGGCTACTGTGTGAACAGAGTGATGGACTAGATGGACCTATGGTCTGATCCAGCATGGGTCCTCTTATGATCTTAGATGCTCTTCAGGTACATTGCAGCCTTGCTTTTCAGTTTTAGAATTTTGTTTTTGATCTAATTCCCCCCCCCCCCCCCTTTAAGAAAGTAACTTTAGTTTTCAGCGTGCTTTCAATGGCTTCCTTGGAATTTTGTCTAGTATGCAGCAAGAATTCTGGACAATAGAAAGACGTGTGCGGTGGGCCCCAAAGGCTGGTTTTGATGACTCCAAGGGACTGTGCAGTTCCTCAGCTAGGACAAAGGGAATTTCCTGAGCCCTTGAGCAAAGGAGTTTTGCCATCCCCAAACTTGTCTGACTATGTCTCGACAGGCTATAGATAACGCTTGGGCAGAGTCTCTCCATATGCTCTTTGTAAACCCTTTGCCTAGCCCATGTGACTGATAAGAGTTCCTTGTTTGCCTCCCCCCTCCCTCCCAAAATCCCATGGGCAGGTCCGTGCAGAGCTGGTAATTGGGATGCCCCCCCCCATTTCAAACTGCTCATTAAGTATTCTTTAATCAGTGGCACTGATTCAGTGCTAAATACATATATGAACTAGAACGTTTTTTAAAAAAGGTAACGGGAAGCACTTTTATTCAAGATGTAAGACATCTTCACATTCAGAATTTCATGACGGACGGCTTCTGCACCGTTTCTGCAAGGCAGGCTTCTCAATGAGCTGCTTACGCTACGGAAGCAGTAGCGTAAGCTAGGGGGGACCTCCTCGTCGGAGTGCCCCCTCAAAATCGTGGCTCCAGGCCAACTGGCCCCATTACTCTCCCCCCCCCTCTGCACGGCCCTACCCATGCGGTGGGAAAAGGGCCTACCAGAGCTGTTTCCTGTGAGCTCACTCTGTACTTTGGAGCCATAAAAATCAGCCCTGGGCTTTTTGCATGGATCCATTTGAGCATGTATAGCGTCCCTGACTTGAACAGAAAACAGAAAAGTAGTTTGTGCCTTTTGTTCAAATGTTTGACCAGCGTAGTGGGGGAAATGTTTCTCCCTCATCACACATAGACATTTTGGGACAAAAAACCTCATCTCATCTCTATTTAAAAATAATGAAAAAGAAGATCATGTTTTATTTAAAACCTACCCAAAGCAGAATAGCTACCAAGTGGATACCCATGAAAATAGTACTTTCTATTGGCAGCTCTGTACTTGCAACCCAGTCCCATACAAGACAGACAAAGGGGGGGTCGCTAATAATAGGGGTAAAAGGCAGGTGGCTACCATTACACTCATGTCCTGCATGTGAGCTTATTGGTGGGCTCTTCCTATGTTCTTCCTACTTCATTTCTGCCACTGCATGCTCCTGGAGATGAGATCCTGGGAAGTAGTCCAATATGTTGCTGTCCCTAAATCTCCTGCAAATGAAGGACTTGAACATGAGTGAGGAGTCATCTGTGTGCCTTGACCTGGCAATCTTTCTGTCCAGGCAGATCAAATGGGCGAGTGCAGTCTTGCACTACAGGTTTCTCAGCTGTTTGGTGTAGATTGTTTTTTATATTATTATGCCAGTGGTTGCAGGAAGCATGTAAGGAATTCACACATCCTTCTTGTTCATTCCAGTGGGTTATCAAATCCACCCATTCATAGAAGGTCCTGGTGGATCTCCTTCTTCCATTGAAATGAATGAGGAAGCAATTCCAAGGAGGGTGTGTGAGCCCAGGAGCGCATCCAAACTCATGTATCTAGAACAAACCACTGGATAATAGCAATAGTAACTTCAGAGCCTGTCATTGGGAAAGTTTCCTGAATGCAGGCATTATCTATGAATCTTTATTCAACATTGAATTACAAACATATGCTAAGGTCAGTGATCCTGAGTGGATTTATTTGAAAATGAATAAAACTTCTTAGTGACACAGCCAATGAGAAATTATTGTGTAATGAAGTAGCAACTCTGAAGGGTAGAAAATCTGAGACCAATAAAATTACAGCTAATCTTTCCTTGTCCAGGTTTTGGCCACTTGGTCAAATGTGAGTTCATCCTCCTAAAATGGCTTTTATACCTGAGAAATACTATACCAGAGAAATACTGGAACAAGTATTGACCTGTAAAAAAGTTAGTTTGTTGTCATAAAGTAGGTTTGAATTAAGTAATGTTCTTTTCTTTTGAGGATAAATTTTCACAACAGATAGGCAGTTGTCAGAAGTATTTGCCAGTCCCCATTTATCACCTCATGTATTCAGGAAGACAGGGGGATTTTTTTGTTCTCCTCAGAAAATAACTTGGCGATGCTCTTGGGTGAATACATCCTTTATCCATACTCAGATGATAAGACTGACGGCTTAGCTCATATTTCTACGCTAATCTACTTCAAACTTGATCTTGAAAAATTACCTTCATTGCACAAAGAAAACATAGCATTTGAGTCACGATGCTGATCAAATTTGGTTCTGCTCTTCTTTTCTAACCACAGTGAGAATGAATTGTATGACAATTGTGTAGGGTACTCATGTCCACTTGGAAACCAGAACTTGAAACAGAACTTTTTAGTACGGTAATTTTGATTCTTAATCACAATTTTTTTACTCCCATTAAAGGAGTGCAATAAATGCTCCACAGATTTCTGCCTAGAAATTTTATTTGATACAGATAAATTTGGGGACATTCATGAGCATCTCCTTATTTTAGGTCAATCATTAATCTTCAAAGCAAATAATAATAATAATAATAATAACCATTCTGCTTTTAGATGGGGGAAAAGTCCAACAGGAATCACAATGAAATTCTCTCTTCCCTCCCTCCTTCTGAATTTGTCTTCATAGTTTTAAAAGTATGTGATTAATAGAAGGATTTTTTCCCCTACTCCAGATGTGGCTATACTATAATAGAGTATTATAAATGCTTCAGAAAGGGGAGGGAAAAAATAGCTTGGAACGAATGAGAACCAAATCAAGAGCACACCTGGGTTTGACAAAGATTGCATTTACTGACTGCTGTGCTATCACATTACAGAGAGAGCCCAAGTCTTTGGGAGCAGCTGTAGAGAAAGGGTTGGCAAATCTGCATGCAAATAGCAGTGCATTGTTAACTTAATCAGATGCCTAGAAAAAGATGTGCCAGACCCATGATGGTGATCTATAAACAAGCAGAGTCCAGAGCAATTGGAAGGGTAAGGCTGATTTTTAAAAGGTGTGTCACAAGAGGCTTTATCCTTGAGTTAGAATCCTTTTCCTCTTTTCCCCCATGGAGAAGGTGCTTCTATTCATTAATTCCAAAATATCCCCGTCTTAGAAGCTGCATCTGACCCACAGAACAAGAAATATAGATCAGTGAAAATGGGACAATTTAACAAGAAATGACCCTTAAGGTTGCAATCCTATATCCACTTACCCGGGAGTCAAACTCCTATGCTCTCAATGGGGCTTACTTCTGAGTAGACCTGTGTAGAATTTTGCTGTTACGTCCCTCCCCCTCCCCCCCAAATTCTTCTTCAGGGGTAGCTTTTAAAAGCAGGTTGTTGTTGTTTCGAAGGCTACTGCAGCATACACAGGTTTCTGTTACTCATCTGGGCTGAAAGCATGTTGTTTAAGAGCCACAATATAATGTTTAAAAATGCAATAATATCTGGCATAGCCTGTAGTAGAGCTGACAAAGAGTGCAACTTGCAAAATACAAAATAAGTGTGGACTCATCGACAATAGATATGGTGTGGTACATTGTGAGGATTGTTCCGTTTTGTACTGATACAGTTAAGGTTGTTATTTTCTGGATGGAACAACAGACCACATCAATTCAAATTATATTACTATTAAAATATTCAGATGTATTGGAGGAACAAAAAGAGAAGATTTTCCATAAAATAAGATTTAAAAGGGGGGTGGAACCCCTACGAGAAGGATTGTGTTCTATAAACTCTAGGCGTTCAAAATTAATTCTGGCTTAAGGAGAAGTTTCAGTCACCTGCTATTCATATTGCCTATAAATGTTAATGGGGATATATGGTGAAAATTGACTTCATCTTTAAGTCTAATATCATAAAAAATAAAAGAAGTAATGCTATTTAATCACCCACAGCTTAATAGTGCCTCTGTTGTTTACTGCCTTTTCACTAATTGCTCTGTGCTAATGTGTTTTTGTGTGATTTCCAGTAGTGCTAAAAGAACAGAGATCCATAACCAATTAAATATAGTGTTTTATGTTAAAAATATATCTGTTGCAGACTTCAAATGAACGGAAGAGATCTTGGTTTTGTTTTAGGAGCAAGGGAGTGGCTTGGCAGGAGCATAATTATAAAGTCATGGGTATTTCATGTTGTATCTTTTCCCTACATGACAAGATGGTGATACTTACGAACAAGGGGCAAATTCAAGGAAGCTTAAATATTTTTGCATTCTTCTTTTGCAGTTAGGTTCTGTATTTATCCTTCCTGTAATATTTATGTATGATTCGGCTCCAGTTGGAACTAGGAAATGCATCATGACCCTGGGAACAGCAGCCCTGTATTGGTCAATCACGTTTCCAGGGAAGTGGATAGGATCCCAGGACAGTGGTTCTCCCTGGCATTTTAGTCCATTTATTTTGGGAATGGCTATCTTTTTAGATGCATTGCTATAGACCCGTCACACCTTGCATATGTGGAATGGTACATGCACAAACTGAGGAACATGCACAGAGATTCAGACTTATCCTGTGCAATCTAATACTGATGGACAGATGCTGTTTCTTTGAATTCTGTGGTGTCCCCCAACATAGAAGGTAATGAGTGAAAAACAGATGTTGAACTGAATACCTAGGTAAAGCCATCCTTACAAGTATATTTATACAAGCCTAGGAACACAGGAATTGGCTTTATTGAGTCAGGCCACTGGTCTGCCTAAGCCAGAGTTGTCTACTGTCCAGGGTTTCTTGCAGGTGTCTTTCTCGGCCTTACCTGGAAATGCCAAGGTTGAACCTGGGACTAGGAATCTATGGATTTTGTTAAATCCATTCAATCTGTGTTTCAGGGATTGTCAGGCATCTTTTGTTCCATCATCTCGTCATTGACAGCATCAGATTTTTTGTCCGAGAATTTTTTTGCTCTTGGAAATGTGCAGTTGTGCAAATATGCATGAGCACAAATCCCACATGAGAGTTTTTTTTTAAAAAAAAAACCAAAACTCAGTCCGCACATCCGTGAGACTCAGAAAAAGTAAGTTTACTGCAGAATCCACAGGTTGGGTTCATAGAACTCCAAACTCATTTGAATCCATTGCAGATGTCTCAGGCTCCCTCTACAAGGATGCGCTTTTGCGCCCGGTTCGGCGATTATGCGCATTATCGCAGACGCGCATTTACTCCTAATCCCTCTGCACGGGAGGCGGCAAGAGGCGGCAAAACGCATTAATAGATGTCCAAAAAGCGCTTTACAAGAAGTTAATGCGCATAAGCGCTTGTTCACATGGGAAAAATGCGCTTTAACGGCCGGAGCAAAATAAAACTCGCAATTTAACGCACATTCGAAAATGTGCATTATCGGAGAGATAACGCGCCTCTACGCCCGATTTGCGCTCCGTTCTTGTAGAGGTAAAATTTTTAATGAACCTTCAAAGCGCATTAAACCTCTCTTGTAGAGGCAGCCTCAGACATTCCTACCTGGAATTTCCTGCATACAGAGCCTGTGCCCTGCCTTGGACAGGGCTTCCCTGGAATGCTCACTCAGTTCTGTTGACTAAATACCTTTAATTGTAATTTGCTTGCTTTAATTCACTAGTAAACTGTTGTGTTAAGCCACAAGTGTCTGGAGTTTCACTTATCCCACATCTACAGCCTAACACTGTTATCTTTTCGGCGCCTAGTTAAAACTTTTCTTTTCTCCCAGGCATTTTAACAGCTCAAGTTGAGGTTTGATTGACATTGTGGCCAGGCTTAACAACTAAAATGTTTTAAAATGTTTTAAATATCAGCTGTTTTATGTTTACGGTTTTAAATTTTGTATATTGTCTTTTTTGCGTTCTTGTTTTTGTAAACCGCCCAGAGAGCTTCGGCTATGGGGTGGTATATAAATGTAATAAATCATCATCATCATCATCCCCATGTTACTGGAAAGGTGACAGTAAAAGAAGGAAAGTGGGACTCTTAAGGAGGCAAGAGATCCTTAATGAGTTGCTCGAGGGATCCAAGACACAGAAGGAACCCTGACACCAACCATTCAGGAATAGCATTCCAAACTGAGAGCCAGTGTGGCGTAGTGCTTAGAGTACTGTTGTGGAACTCAGGAGAATTAAATGTATGTTAAACTCATGTATTTAACTTTACCAAGGTTTAGTTGTGACTGAGTGGGAACACCAGCAGGGACATCTTGAGCCATGATTAAGCAAGAGAATATGAAGCTGTCATAGCTGCTTCAGACAATAGTGGAGTCCAGAGCAGTTCCAGAAAGCAATGAACATGTCTGTAAATGGCTGAACATTGCCAGCAGTTTCTGGCAGCTTCAGAGCTCCAGTGCAACCCTGGAAAGCAACAGAGAGGCCCTGATAGGCTAGCCGTTTGTGAATCGCCAACAAAAGAGGAAATGCATCACCCAGAAAGAGAACAAAAGAGGAAACTGATTTGCATATGCTTATTTACACGAATAGATCCAAATTTAGAAATCGTTATTATAATTTAAATAGGAACACAGTACATCTGAACATAGTGTGGAAGACTTTTTCCAGTTGACCTGTATGCTTTGCTCAATCTTCTGTCCTGGTGCTGGCCAAATTGCACAATTTACCCCTACAATGATGCACAAATTGTGCTATTTACAGATGCATTTTTGTGTAAATGGCTATTTGCACATATTTTAAAAAACCCATCAGCTGTTCCAACTTGTTGTGCACTGAGTTGGGCCAGCTTTTGGGGGGGGAGATGGAATGGAGTCTAGAAAGGTAAATTGGCAAAATCCCACCAAGCTCCATCCCCCAAATGGATTCCTCTGACATCCCCAGAGTCAAATGGAGAGAAAAAGGAGGCGGGGATCAGAGGCAAGGGGGTACTGTGATGGAAAAAGGAACATGACCAACTTGCAGAGTTTTGCAGGCTGATTGGGGACCCTCATGGACAGACTAGGCCTGTAGGCCAAAGGTTACATGTGCCTGCTGTGTAATGCTCATTGAGTCAAATCATTTATGGATCCAGTAGGACATATGTGCCTTGGAGATACTACTGTAGCAAAATGTGGCAGGTAATTCTCCCGTTGCTAGTGAATTACAGCAGGAGACATTTGCCATAAGAAGCTCTGCAGCCTTTTGATAACCCCTTGGAGAAGGCTTCAAAATAAGAAAAGAAGCTGAAACACGTTGGGCTTTCCACTATTAAAATAATAGAATCATGGAATAGTAGAGTTGGAAGGGGCCTATAAGGCTATCGAGTCCAACCCCCTGCTCATTGCAGGAATCATTATACCCTGAGACATTTCTCTCCTGTTTGGGGCCTACCTTGGATGCTTACCAGTGTTTGCACCTCCATTTTCCTTTTCAGGGTATTAGTAGAGGTCAGGTATTGTGCACTATGGCAATAATAATTAGGTCAAACATTAGCAAAACGAGTAAAAATCTAAAAACAAAACACAAAAGCCCATCTTGCCCTTGTTGTATAAAAAAAAATTGAGGAGTCTTTGAAAATACCTGCTCTTAAATTGAGAAATCAAAAGGCACATGTTTCACCACAAAACATTTTGTCCTATCAATTTGGACCAACTAAACCAAGCAGCTACTGGTATGATTGAATTGTTTCCTGCCAGACCATTTGACAAGGCTGGGAACTGTAGCCCCACTGAGTGAGAACATACTTCACCTTATAGAAGGAGAGATAATGAGATCAATTAGAACCTCAGTCACTCAACTATAGACAGCTGTTGTTGCGTGATCATCACCATTAGAGATGGGTGAATATGGGATGTTTGATTCGTCAGACAACCTGCAGGTAATCTAAAATGATAGAACTTAACTCTCAAGTACTTTGATTATTTGAGGCTGATGTTTTGTCTTTGATGTTTTTCCTAACTTCTTAGAATGTTGTTTTAAGTCAAGCACATTTGCCTGAAATTAACACAACATAAAATAGAAATTTAGGAGTTGCTAAGAAATATAGGAATTGAACGGGCATAGCTGTGAGATCTGTGAGAAGGAATGAACTATTTTTTGGGGGGTACTCCCAGATTATGGAACTCCCTCCCAAGAAACAAAGCCCTATGAGGAGAGACTGAAAGAACTGGGCATGTTTAGCCTTGAGAAGAGAAGACTAAGGGGAGACATGATAGCACTCTTCAAGTACTTGAAAGGTTGTCACACAGAGGAGGGCCAGGATCTCTCCCAGGGTGCAGGACATGGAATAATGGGCTCATGTTACAGGAAGCCAGATTCCGGCTGGACATCAGGAAACACTTCCTGATAGGGGTGTGCACGCCCAAAATTATTGTATCGTATCATATCGTAATCGGAAATCACTTTAAAAAATTTCAGATCCGATTATATCGGAGGTTAGTCGTATCGAATCATATTGGATTCCTGATAATTATCGGAAATCCGATATTTATTTCGGATCCCTATTTTGCCCTATAGAGTTGCTTTTTGAGACAGAAAGGCCTATAACTTCTGTATTTTCAAAGTTACAGACTTAAAACTTAGTCACAGTGCTTATGTGGTATGCCTAAGTATGTGTATGAAATTTCAGAACAATCCCTCCAACCCTGTATTTCATATGAATTTTTTTAACGATCGTGGTACTTTGAAAGCAATTGTTAGGCTCGGTCAACCAGCTGTCAACTAGAACGATCTTTAAAAAAATCATATAAAATCGAGGGTTTGAGCAATTGCTCTTAATTTTTTTCACACATGACTAGAAATAGACAAGCTGCACTGGGGAAAATTTCAAGTTTCAAACTTTTAAAATAACGAAGTTACAGGGGGGGCTTTTGGGGGACCCCATATAACTTTTTAGTTTTAAAAATAGAGACATGCAATTTGGGGAGCCAGGACTAGCAACATCGCATCTGCAAAGTCCAGCAAGTTTCATGTCTCTATCTTTGAAAATAAAAAAGTTACACTCATTTAAGTTCTTTAAGGAAAACATATGTGTCTATTGTCTAATACTTTTTTTTTTACAACTTTCCTATTTTTTAAGTTAGAGACTTGAGAGTGGACAGTGCTTATGTGATATGCCTAAGTATGTGTATGGAATTTCAGAACAATCCCTCCACCCCTGTATTTCATATGAATTTTTGAAAGATCGTGCAACTTATTGACAGCTCTGAATGACAGCTCACCATGGGCATCCAGAGATCTGTCAAAAAAGGTGCATGATGTTTAAAACATTCATATAAAATACAGGGGTGGAGGAATTGTTCTGAAATTTGGCACATTTGTGTAGCAGCATGTGCTACACAAATGTGCCAAATTTCAGAACAATCCCTCCACCCCTGTATTTCATATGAATTTCTAAACATTGTGCTCCTTTTTTTGACAGATCTCTGAATACATGTGGCGAGCTGTCATTCTGAGCTGTCAGAAGTTAAACGATGTTTAAAAAATTAATATAAAATACACAGTTGGAAGGATTGTTCTGAAATTCCATACATATACTTAGGCATATTCCATAAGCACTGTGACCAAGTTTCAAGTCTCTAACTTTTAAAATACAGAAGTTATAGTTTTATTTATACGGCAGTCTGATAATCTGAAAAAAATCCGATATAATTGGACTGAAAAATTTTGGATCCGATATTTATCGGAGGTATTTCTATCATATCGTTATCATTAATCGGATTCCGTAACGCCATTATCGGATTGTTATCGGACATCGGAACGATACAATACACATCCCTACTTCCTGACTGTTAGAGCAGTACGACAATGGAACCAATTACCTAGGGAGGTTGTGGGCTGTCCCACATGAGAGGCCTTCAAGAGGTAGCTGGACAACCATCTGTCAGGTATGCTTTAAGGTGAATTCCTGAATTGAGCAGGAGTTTGGACTCAATGGCCTTATAGGCCCCTTCCAGCTCTACTATTATATGATTCTATGAGGGGCTAAGTTTGCTCCCACTTTGATATCCTTCTGCCAGCAGACTAAGACAGTTGTATTTCAGAAGGCCTTTAACTTGTAAATGGGTCTGGTAGATGGGGTACTGTTTTTAATATTTTTTTCTGTAACTGTTAATGTTTTCATTGCATTTTAATTTATTGTTTTAATCAATTTTGATTAGTTCTGTAAGATGCCTGGAGGGCCATTTCTTGGGCGAAAGGCAGGATACACATAAATAATATGAATAAACAATAACTTCCTTTTCATAGCTGTTAGCTGTGTCAGGTAAATTAAGCTCCAGGTAGGGATGGGCAAATTTCCTCTGCCCATCAAACTCCCATTGGCTGCCCGTTCCTGGCGGGCACACATGACAATCCGCCAAGTGGTCCACAGGTGCCTGGAGAAAGCTTGTGATTTTTTTTTCCCTTATCCATGAGCTGCGATTTTGTGCAAAATCGTGGATGGGAATGTTTACAGAAATTGCTATTTACGCAAATTCCCAGACATAAATAGTGCAGTTTTTGCAAAATTATAGGTGTAAAGGGCCATTTCTTTGCGTAAATTGCATTTCCGTAAGTGTTGCCACCTATGATTTTGAGCAAATGCAGATTTGAGCAAATCACGACTTGTGCGTGTGTGTACCCAGACACCCAACTGCCCACCCAACCACCCAACCGCCCCCACACACACATACATAAAAGAGGTGGGAAACCAACTCTGTGCACTCCTAGTCAAGCCAGCTCAGGAGTCTGTGAGCTGGCATCCAGGCAGCCCAGCTGACAAAAACATGCTGAACTCCACCCGCAAGCTGGATTCCTCTGATCTCCCGAGCTCTAGGTACAAAGGAAGAAAACCTATGAAAACCTCATTATTTCCCACACTCCACATTCCTGCAAAATACCCTTGTTGGGTTATATTTTGGTCTTGGTAATATCTGAAAACCATCTTTGAGGAACCAATAGCTTGGTGTTGGAGCACATGCTTGGCATGCAGAAGGTTCCACCTTCAGTCTGTAGAAAATCCAATTAGAAAGGGCCAGTTACACCAGATGGGAACGGCCGTCTGTCTGAGACTCTGGAAAGTTGCTGCCAGTTAACTTAGACAATACTGGGATGGACAGACAAACAGTGGAGGCTGATTGTTCCGATTTCTGTGGGGCTGCGACTCCACTCTGGGTTCTAGTCAGAACCAGCCAGAACTCTAAAGGAGCTGTATAAATTGCTGAACTCTACTCTCAAAATAGGTCCAGCACGTGTACTCCAAAGTACCATGTACGCTGCTGGCACTATATGTGTAAATATATAATAAGTATTGTTGGGGGTGGTTCACATCTTCATCGCTTGAGGACAACAGCATCATTTGCTGAGTCAGATGCGTGCGTCTGCCCAGATGAAACACCCCAGATCAAACTTTCACATTGTCTCAAACACAATGTGGTCCAACGGAGTCTATTTACATGAGACATCATGTAGCCAAGTGATGAGAAATCCAGCCCTTAGTGGTACTTTGTAGCATGTTTTCATTTTATACAGTCTTTTCCCCAACACTTCCCACTGCCCATGCATGAGAGCAAAATAGTTTGTTTCTGCTGGTGTCCTAGATGAGTAGTCTGAATTGGCGCAGCAGGAGTCAAGAACACTTGAAGTGTAATCCGAACTCAGTGTGTGTCCTTGGGCCCTTTTAATCAGTTCTGTTTTCAAGGGCCAAAGCAAGCAATGAGCAAAAACTCTGCTGAAGTCAGCAGAGTTTCCACTTACGCGAGCAGTAGATTTGGTGCTAATATGGAAAATATACTTACGCACTTTGCAGGTTGTTGTAAGGATTAATTAATTAATGTTTGTACAGCACTCTGGATATATAAAGTGCTGTAGAAGTGCTTAGCAATATTATTATTAAGTCCCTGTGCATCACTTATTTACTCTTAATATCTGAACAGACTGCGGCTTTGGCTTTTGCAAACTAATAGATCTAAAGGAAGGAGAGAGGTATTGCTGTGACTATGGATCCAGGCAACGACTGAATGGTGGTTACACTCTGAGTGGTAACTATCAGGTGCACACTCAGAAAGTGTTGTTATGCAAATATTTGTGCTTGCTAGAAAGATATTTCTAGCCCCTGTCTGCTGCAGATTGCTGTTTATAATGAGAATAATGTCTTTGGGCACAGGTTACTTGCATGGGCAAGTATATGTGGCACTGAAATCTCAGTCCATGGTATAAATTTTACACGCGATGGTGACTGACGTCCTGGTGAGGGGAAGGGCTATAGATCAGTGATAGTGCATCCTTGCTGTGTAGAAGGTCCGAGAAATCCATATGTAAAAGAAATTCTGGTAACTAGGCTGAGGAAAAAAACTTTACTTGACCTGATTTAGTCTAAGGCTGCTTCATACGTTCATACTAACTGATCCCCTTTCCCCGATGCGCCATTTAGCATCGTGCAACCTATGAATCATAGACATCAGATAATATTTGCCCACTTGTAGTCCATGTCATTCATAGACAGGCTAAGTTCATTGTGTGAGTGCTGCTAAATGATACATTTGTTTATGTGTGTGTGTAAAAAAGTAAAGCAAACCCATTGTGATTATAGAGTTGGGTTCATGATCTACTTTGCACAAGAGGAAGAGCTCCATTCGCAGAAGGCCCCTCCACCTGAATTTTGGGGATTCCCCCTCTTCCAATGCCACAGCTCATGCCATTAATCAGGATCTCCATGGCATTTTCAGGTGGCTGGGGGGGGGGGGAGAGGAAGTCTATTTCTTTTAGCACAGTTCATTCAATGTAAATCTGAGTCCCACTCATAACATGTAGTTTAGCTTAAAAATTAGGTTCTACTCTTCTGAGAACTGTTAACCAGAAACACACAAGCAGGAGATGAGTGCAACAGCACTCTCCCACCCATATTCCCCACCAACTGGTATATATTGGCTTACTGGCTCTTCTACTAGAGGTTGCACGTAGCTATCGGGATTAGTAGCCATCTATAGCCTTATACCAACATCGTATAAGTCCAGGTGTGTTTTACAACTGTGGCTTTCCTCTCTTGAAATCAATGGGGCTTAAGCGATGTTTGATTTATGACTCAGGAGTAAGCCCCACTGAGTGCCATGGGACACATTCCCAGGACTTCAGTGTTGTACATTCAAGTCACAGTGGTCTTTGTATAACAAATGCACATGTGTGAATGAGCCTATGGGCAGAGCTTCAGGCAAAACCTCAACGTAGTGACTACCCTTCCACTGTCAAGCCTATTGTACCCAAATGTGTCTGCATTTTCATTTTGTAAATTTGATGTGTTCTTTTCTCTGGGTAATTATCAGCATGGAGAGATAGGTAGATGCAGTTTAGTTTTCCATTATATCCCTGTAGGTGTGAGAAAAGATCTGTTTATTGCGGGGGAGTTGTTTTTCCCATAGCAAACTATAATGATGCAAAGGTTTTAACATCCCTCTCTGCAAATTCTACAAACGGCCCAGAGTTCAGTTTTGGTATTTGGTAGAGAGATATTCCTCCAATTGTGCCTTTAAACTCTCTCTCTCTCTCTCTCTCTCTCTCTCTCTCTCTCTCTCTCATGAAATGTCTGGAGGTTCTGCCTAAAAAATGTAACCCCTTGTAAATTTCAGGCCTCAGCATCTCCTTTGGTGTCTTTTCTGCTTTCCCATTCTCTCTCTCTCTCTTTTACTTTGACTCTCATACCAACCTCTGTGGCACAAGCTCAGGCTGGTGGCAATTAGGGTTGAGCTTCCTGCTCCAAAACTGTCAACTTCTCTATCACGGCAAGTGTCGTCATATGGTCCCCTCTCTCTCTCTTCATGCTGTTTTTTCCCCCCTGGACTTTTGAGGAGGGAGGGGATTGATCGCCCACAGCAGTAAAGAGGAGAAGCAGGTCATGCCATTGTGGCTGACCCGAACACTAGCTGAGTGAGTGAAAGGGATGACACTCTTTGCGTTCTCTTATTCCCACTGGCTCCATGCATGCGCTTAGGAACCAGCTGGGGTCTAGCCCTAGGTAACTAGCATGAGTGTGGTGGCTGCCAAAAGGCGCCCAGACACAGTGCGGATGTAAGCAATTAGCAGAGTCTCCCCTCCTGTAGTTTGATTCACTTGGTGTGTGCCCTGCACATTTTTTGCAGCTGTGACTTGAAACCGGGATTCTTCATGTGGCCCATAGACAGCTGCTTTACTGGGAAGCCAAAAGGAGGCTTTTCTGCAACAGAGCCAGATGCAGCTGAGCTAAGCTTTTCTCAGCTGGAATTCCCTTTTTTTTTTCTTTTTCTTTTTTTTTGGTATATATCTTGCTCCAGCATCAAGCTACTGCTGAAATGGAGCGAACAAAGAGCAATACATCTGGAACTGAAATGCACCTCCTAGTGACACCTCCACAGAGTGACAGAGATCCCCTTTAGCTTATTTTCTTTTGCATAGATGGCATTAGAAGCTGACACGGTCTCTACATCAGAAATCCTCCTCAGTAAATTCCAAGATATTCAAACATGCCAAATCGAATATACATGATAGATTTTGTCCTTTCAACTGTATTTGACATTTCAAAACCCATTGTACTGAATTTAACTTCCAAGTTTGCCAAACAAATATTTGCAAATCAGAAGTGAAGTACAACTATCAAATTCATAGGTCAATATCTCAGCCCCTTTGAGATCAAACTTGTGTCTGACCATGTTTACTTGAAAATAAGTCCCACTGACTTGACTAGGACTTAAATGCAGTAAGTGTATAGAGGAACGCAGCCTCAACATACCATTCAAACAAGTGAATAATAGGAGCTACCAGCCAAGCCTGTCTTTAATCTTCAGTCTGGATTTTGCCACATTTCAGAGAAAACGTAAAATGAGATTTCATAATCCCATGTCAGATTTTAAATTTTAAAAATGTGTTGAGTTTCAATATGCAAATATTTGCAAGATTGCAGTCTTAGTTTGAGATACGAATGGGGAAAGGAGACTAAGGGCTCATCTACACCTAAGGGTGTAGAGGGAGGGAGGGAGGGGGAGGATTGCAGACTTACCTGCTTCTGTGATCCTCCCCCAGTGTCTAGATGGCAGCGTGATGTTCTGGAAGGGAAGAGGGACATTGCAACCGCCATTTTTTTTTAAAAAACAGAAGAGCCATGTGTGGCCCCAATCCACCAGAAAAAGGTAAAACAAACAAACCCAAAACCCCATGCCCCCTCTGCCATCCTGGGGAGGGCAAAATTGTTTCCCCCCCACCCACCCCATGGGTACAGTTCTATGCCTGCTTTTAAGGCCACACTACTTGAGAGGAGGTGGGAGCAGCAGCCACACCTCCCGCAGTCCTTGGGATGGTCCCAGAACCACGGGGAAAATCGGGATAACTTGGGAACCAATTATCCCGGGAAAATGGAGGGATCGTCCCTGCCTACCCCCAGGATCCCCTGTGCATCATTTGGATACACAGGGACGATCCTGGGGAAAAAAACATGGTATAGACATGGCCTAAGATGTGTGAGACTTCCTGAAGGAGGAGTTATTCAGGTGCTATCTCATACAGTTTCAATAAGGGTTGGGTGGGAAGCAGACATCTAAAAAAGCCATTGTGTCTGCAGAAAAAGCTTAGTAGTGGGCTGCATTTTTTTTATATATATAAGGAAGTATATAAGAAATTGAAGGAAGGACAGATCATCCAGAATGAATAGAATAGATAAATAGCCCAAACTTTTAGAGTTAGGGTTAGGAAAGCTAAAGCTCAGAATTTGCTGAGGCTGTGAAGGGATGCTAGGAGCAACGAAAAGGGCTTTTTTTTAAAAAAGAAATGTTCAGAGGAAAAGGAAAGTGTAGGTCTGCTTCTGAGAAAGATGGTGAAATGTTAGCAGGTTTTGTATTTTCTTCTCAGTTAGGAGGACCCAGAAATAAGATTTGGATGTAAACAGAACTTTACTTTATTTCTAAACCCCTTATATACTATCTGTTCCTTTTTCCTTCCTTCTTTCTCACCCTTTCTCTCTGTTTTATCCTTCTGGAACCCTCTAGGGACAAACCTCTTAACTCAAAAGAAGGAAGTGCATACAACTATTATAATACAACAGTGGGCGTGAAGCCAGATCTATTTCACTCCAGTTTTGACTCCATATTCTCCAAAAAGAGAAACTGTGTGCAATCTGCATAAGTTGTTTGACTAGCAAGGTGTCATGATTAGAGTTGCTTCATAAGGAGTTGGTCAGGAAATATCAAATTACAGTACGTTCAATGAATTCACGTTTTCAGGGCCAGATGTATTGCTTCCCAGAAAATGATAGGAACTTGCCGACCTAGTCCCAGAACCTCAGTCGTCTTTGAGAAATCTTAGAGAACATGTGAGATGTCTCAGGACTGGAGACAGGCAAATGTTGTCCCAGTCTTCAAAAAGGTTTTGATAGACAATTTACACCTGCAATTTTGTATAAATTGGCCTCTTAACAGCCAATAGGAGCTTTTCTCTAGCTCTTGAGTGCAGTGTGGGGTGGGTGGAGGATTTTTGTCAGGATCCGGAAGGCAGATCTGATGAAAAACCTCCCCCACACACTTAGTATTTTATTTACAGATCCTGCAGAGTTACCATTGGCCTCTGACTAATGCCTTCCTTAGCTGTCACTGAGTTTTGGTGGATGGCTTTCTCTGGCAGAGTCACGGTTGTGCCATATTCTTTCCGTTTTGTAATAACAGATTTAACGATGCTCTGGGTGATGTTAATAGTTTTGGGAAGAAAATTGTAATGCAACCCTGATACGTGCTTTTCCAGAACTTTATCCCAGTCTTGTTTTGATAGCTTCTTGGTCTTCATGATGCTGTTTGTTTAGATATGCTCTCCAACAAACTCTGGAGTCTTCCAGAAACAGGTCTATTTTATCTGAGATCATGTGGCACTTGAATTGCACACAGGTGGATTCCATTCAACTAATTATGTGACTTCTGAAGGCAGTTGGTTACACCAGAACTTATTTAAGGGTGTCATAGCACAGGGGGTGAACCTTTACGCAGTCAAGATGTCTCCGTTTTGTATTTGTAAATCATTTTGTAAAACATTTATTCTTTCCCCACTTCAACATTATGGACAATGTGAGAAGAAATCAGTGAGAAGAAATCCCAATTAACTCCATTTTAATTGCAGGTTGAACCACAATAAAATGTGGAAAAGTCAAAGAAGTGGTGGAGAATACTTATGCAAGGCACTGTATTTTTGTAAAATAGGGTTAGCTATGCAATTAAGTAGCATGCAATTTAACCCTAGATCTAGTGAGTTTAAATTGCAGGGCAATAGATTTCAGTTAAACATTTGGTGAAACTCTTCAATGGCAGGAGCAGTTCAATAGTGGAACCAATTACCTAGGGCAGTGATGGGCTCTGGTTCTCTCAATGTATTCAAGCAAAGGGTGGACAGACATCTGTTGGGGATGCTCTCACTCTAAATTTCCTGCACCGAACAGGAAAACAGTTGGACTGGATATCCACAACACAATAATGATATAATTCCATAAAGACCTTAGTGTTGGATATGGACCAGGGACTGCTTGGTTGCTCAGTGTGTTTGGCATGCCTTAGATAACGTCTGTAAAAAGTGTGTTGCATTTTCTTATTCGCAGGCAGTGTGGTGAGGGTAAGTGTGACAAAAAACTCTTCCAGAACTCCTGGTTTCAGTGCTAGCTTGGATTGAAGAACGCACAAAGGGCAAAAAGGGCACTATACTTCTGAAAACCTGCCGAATAGCACCAACCAAATCAAATGAAAATTTGGAGTGATGCTGAAATACCTTTAGTACCAAATACTTATATCACACCTCTGCTCTTTCCTGGTTTTAAAAAAACTCCTCAAAAGAAAGAAAGGCCATTTTATTCTTGTTTTTACTTCATTTCTAAACTTTCCCTGAGAGATGCTTTTAAGGATCTCAAAGAATATATAGGCTGTCATAAAGATGTACGCCTTACAGAAAGAAGAGAAACAGAAGTGGAATCGCAAGTCCTTTTCCACTTCCAAAAATCTCCCATGGCATGACAAAAAGTTTCTGCTTCTAGGCACATCTTCTTTCTGGACATAAGTGGAGCGGTCCCTTCTTGCTGTGTTTTTGTTTACAGCCACAATTGCAGCTTCACCCCTCCTTCTTTGTGGCTATATGGCATCACAATTAGTCCGATAAGTGCTAGGATTTGGAGATACAATCTGACCCAAGGGGGTTCACACAGTCATCTAGCAGTTGAGGGGCTAAATGGCCTTTAACTCAACTCCTTCTACAGTCAGTCATAGATATCCAGGAAGTTTTTCCTCTTTGCTGTTGGATTCCACAATGAAATCCGGTTGCAGTAATCCCTGTTCCTTTAACTTTCCTTGGACTTTCTTCAAACACCCACTTACAATTATTTGATATCCTTTAGGGTATTCTTTGTGAAGAACTGGAATGTACCAGTGCATAAAAACAAAATGTAGAAGTTCTGACCTGCAGTAGAAGACAAGTAGGGTGAGAGAGAGAGAGAGAGAGAGTTTGCTAGTGTATGCTCATAAACACCAGATGTTAAGATGTCCCTGGCTAGGTCTGTCAATAAGCTCTACAAGTCCTCTGAGAAGACCCATGAGGACTAGCTCACAGCTTCTTTGTTTGATCCTTCGGTAGCTGCTTTAATTCCACACCGCTAGTAACTAGTGTATCCCCTAAAGATGTTCTGTACAATGAGATAGTAGTGAGCCCTCCATAGAATCTTTGGTCACTGGCAAAGACCACGATTAGACATTTCTGTCTAAAATGTCCTTGTATACATCTGAGACAGTTGTATGGAATAGTTGCATCAAATTATGTGCGGACTGTTTTTTCCCAATGGCAATTACCTAAAGAATCCCTCAATTTGCTTAATGATTCACTCACGGCTATTATGTGTCCAAATTGTTGTTCCCGGAGCTCTCTTAGGCCTACAGCTAATGCAGTTGACTTTCCAGTAGTAACCTGAAGATTGTTTTGGCTTTGGGGCAGGATGGTGGTCGTCTTTGAGATAGTATCCTTAAAAATAATTTCAGGAACAAGAATATCTTCCCGTTCTCCTTCAGACTCTCCCAATCAAAGTAACTGTTTGTTTTAGGGGTGTGCATGCCAAAAAATATCTTCGTTTATCGTTATCGTCATTTCGGACCATATGTGCCAAGTTTGAGATTGATTCCTCCAACCCTTGATTTTATATGAATTTATTAAAGATCGTTTCCGTTCTGACAGATCAGAATGATAGCTTGCCACGTGCGTTCATTCAGACCTGTCAGAACAGAAACGATCTTTAAAAAATTCTTATAAAATCGAGGGTTGGAGGGATTGATCTCAAATTTCATACCCATACTTAGGCATACCCCATAAGCACTGTGACCAAGTTTCAAGCCTCTAACTTTTAAAATACAGAAGTTATAGGTATATTTATATGACTGTCCTATAAAACGATAAAATTGCCCGAAAATTATCATCTCCGATGATTATTGTAGGTTTTTCTATCGTATCGTCATCGTTAAACACATGCACGATAACGACCCTATCATATAGTTATCGTACATTTTAATGATACGATACACATCCCTAGTTCGTTTATTCCCTTGTTGCTCTCAAATCCTATATATTCTCTACGTCTGGGTTTATTTCTCTTCTTCAACTAGTAGAACTTTTTATTCTTACGAAGTTAGAGCTGATCTTTCACAAATCTTAGCATTTTTTAAAAATGATCAGAAACTGATTAAGGGACTGTTAATACGGTGGATGTGAGTATCATTGAACTGCATTTATGAGGGTTATGCTCTTACCTTTCCTTCCCAGCCTCCTTCATCTCTAACTCTCTTCCTGCCAAGTCTCTATTGATGTGTAGGTTGTTCAACTTTGATGTCAAAGAAGATTTACTTGTTGGTAGGATTATCAGCTCTTGTAACAGCCTTTAACCCTGTTTAGATGGCACGGTAAGCCATGGTGATTAAGCATTTTGAGCTAAACATGATGACTTAGTGTCTCATGTGAACCATTCCTAGCCATGGTGGCTATATAACCACAGTTTAAACATAGTCACTATCCATTTATTGCAAAAGGGTTAGTGGCCTAACCATGGTTTAGTGTGTTGTCTGAACAGGCCCATTGGGTTCCTTTTTTACCTACACTGATGTTACAAAGAGGCTGGGAATTAGGAATGGGTGAGAATTTAGTTTCAGTTCAGTTGTGATAGGAATTTACAAAAAATCTAAAAGTTTCCCCTATTCAGGACACAACTGACAGATTCATCCATCCAGGCCCAGGGCTTTGACTGGTTTGCTCTTAAAAGTCTGGGTCTGAATCCCTCCCTCTTCAATCATGTTATGCTGAATTAGAGTTGCTCCTCATGTTTGAATGCAGATACAACATGGTCCACTTCAGTCTAGGAATAGCTGTACCTATTTAATTTGGCTGGTGCAGATGGGATTTTGGTTCAGTTTCATAAGAATTTACCCAAATCCTCAAACTTCTTCTTATTCGGAAGAGCATGACCTTGAGATTTAAAGTGTTTGAATGTGGGGAAAAATGAAACTGACAGATTCCCCCATCCCAAGACCAGGCAATGGAGTGTTTGTGGGGGGACATTCAAATCCTTAGAGTTTTAATTCCAAGATCCATGAGTAGACGTCATCTATAGCAGTCTTGAAATCTATGACAGTGTGCAATGGCCTTCCAAAAACACCTTCGTGGTAGAGATTAATGGACTGATTTGTGAGCTTAAGTGGAAAACACTGACCTCTGATGTTTGTGTGAAAGGTAAATATTCAGAATTTTCTGTATCTTTTCCTGGCAGAATTGTCAACTCCTACCTATGGATCTGTCCAACTTCTGAATCCAATAATAATTAATAATAACAACAATAATAATAATAATAATAATAATAATAAATTTATTTATTACCAGCCTCTCCCAACGGATCGAGGCGGGGAACAGCATCAAACATAAAATACAAAACTGATTAAAACACATAAAACCAATACATCATTAAAATACCAATAAAACACCAATAAAACACTTTAATATATATTTTAGCTGCAGTTATCCCCGTGGGAAAGCAAAGAAATTACCTGTAGGGGCACTACTTTAATAAGAGCAAAATATCCTAATTAGCCAAGATGGCAAAAGAAGGTAGAAGGCAAAAAAAGTGTTTCATGACTGAGTGTTTCATATCCTTAGTGAGAAACATGAATCACCTTAAATTCAAATGTGATATTAACCTTAACATTTCCCACTGATAAATCCCATTTGGATTCCTAGGACAGCTCTGTAAGAACAGTGACAGAAAATGAACTTCTAAGCAGAGGCGAAGAATTGGAATGCATTAAGAACTGGGTACAGCTGAGCTTGTGGTGTCCATATTGCTTAATCCATTCTTCTAAAAAAGACACCTACATTAATTACTAGAATGATGTACTTGCCAACAGAATAATGCATGGTGTCATCTTATTCCACTCCACCTCACTTCCATGTGGTGGGCCATTAATTAGTGTCTCTGCAAAATGAGCCTTGTAACTGAGAATTTAGTCAGATTCCGGTAAAAACATAATTTTGATGGGGATGTTTAATGGTGAAACTTCAAGAAGGTAAGCTGTCCTTTGGAGGAGCATTGAAATGTGTGCCTAATGAAGTTACGTTGTGCGTCCCAATGCATATGGAAAGATTAGCATAAAATCTAAAACAAAACAAAAACATTTCGATACCCTCAATAAATTAAGAATCGTATTGTCATTATGTTCGAGATGCTGCAGGACATCATTTCAGTGACAAGCTTTCACCTACCATATGTCCCAAAATGGGCTGGGTCTTGGGGATGTGTGAGTTTTATTCCATCTCCAACGTATAGGATGGTCAGCAGTGTCAATAATATTGGTTTGGTCCATCTTCCCCCAATGTGCATGAAATATAATGGGAAGAGCCCAAATGACCCTTCCATGTCTATAATCTTATTCACAGGCTCTGAGAGGCTGGTGGTGAGGATTTTGGAGATTTTTCCCTAAGTGGAGAGAAAATCTCCGTTCTCAGTGGCTGGGGGACGTACCTTGAAAAATGGTGGTGGCATGTATTTTTTATTTCTTTTTGATATAAAACTTTTATACTGCTTAATATGTTAGAGTCCCTAAGCTTTTCACAATAAAAATGTACTCTCCTCAACCGCTTTTATCCCTTATTTAAAATAGCTTTGCTGCTAGTAGTGATGGGAGCACTCCTATCAGCAGCCATTTTGGCCCACAATGCCTTCTTTATTTTTGTCCCAACAATGCCTCTAGAACAATGCTACATAACAATACGGAGCGCTGCAGCAGCAAACTATATTTAAAAAGAAAGGGGGAGGAAAAGAAGCCTCTGCCACTTTTCAAGACAAGTCTTTCAAGATAAATTGCTTCTCCTCTTCATCCACTCCTCCCTCCCAACTCACAAAATGTGGCTAAAAGAGTTCACTTTGGAATGCCCCATTCAGCGCTAGTAAAATATGTGCAAATAACTGCATTGAAGTTACATTATTTATTTCATTTATATCCCTCCCTTGTTCCATTGCAATCAAGCATGTACATAGAATCCCTAGTATTCCTCTCTCCGGGCATTGATCAGAACCAGAACTGCTGGTGTGTGCACCAGTTGCTGGGGAACATGGGTGAGAGAGTGCGCACCATGTCCTGCTTTGTTGATCCCTGGTCGACAGCTGGTTGACCGCTGTGTGAACAGAGTGTTGAACTAGATGGACCCTTGGTCTGATCCAGCATGGCACTTGTTATGTTTTTATGCTTTGCTTTAGCAAGTCTGCTGCCTTATTGGCCTTGGAAACACATTTCAGCCTATCATTGTCGGTCGTTATTTGTGTAACTCAGAAGCAAGTCACTGTTTCCCATAAATGACAACAACTGGAGGATTCAGATTAATCCCCCCCCCACCGCCATTGTTCAATAATGTTTGCCAGTACTGAGCAGTGGTGATCCTACTGGCTTAGGTTCTTTGAATATAGTCCTATGGATGATAAAACTAGACATGGCCACCTCATCTTGGCAATACAGGGAAACTCTAGTTTTCATAAGTGTGTTAGGAGAGACATCATAATATATCTGGATTTATTCAGACAACATTGTGCATTGGGAAAACAAGATCTGTAATCTGAATCTAAAGGCTATTCAATGGACGGGGGGGGGGGGAGACAAGAGTGTGGCATCCTATCTGATTTAAAGGAAAATAGTTTATTCCTCCAGAAATTAAAGGGTTCCATTCTTTATCTGTCCTTCTTAAATATTCTCATTGGTGAAACATATGTAAACTCATGTTTGTGTCTCTTTGCTTGGAAATTCTGAGATTATGCTGAAAATGTTTTCAGTTATCTCTGCCACATTAATCAAACTACAGACCAGTCAGCCTAACATCAATACTGGGCAAAATTCTTGAACAGATTATTGCATTGTTGAAGAGTCTGTGAGCATCTGGAAACTACTTGTGTTGATTAGTAGGGGTCAACGTGGATTTGTCAGGAATAAGACATGCCAGACAAACCTTATCTTCTTCTTTGATAGAGTTACTAGTTGGGTAGATCATGGGAATGCTGTGGACATAGTATATCTTGATTTCAGCAAAGCATTTGACAAGATTTTCCATGAATATCTTCGAGAACAAGATGGTAACATGTGGGTTGGGGAATGCTACAAGCTGGTCGAGCAGTCATCTTCAAGAAGTGCTAATCAATGACTCACCTTCCTCCTGGAATGGAGTGCCATGGGGCTCTCCTAGGCCCTGTGCAATTCAGTATTTTTTAAATGACTCAGATGAGGATATAGAAGGGTTGCTAGGCACATTTGCAGATGACACAAAGCTAGGAGGAGTAGCCAACTGCATAGAAGACACAATCAATATTTAGAAGGATCTAGATAGGCTGGAAGACTCAGCTAAATCTAACAAGATGAGATTCAACAGAGATAAATGTAAAGTGTTCAATCTACATACAAAATAAATAAATTAATTAAACTCAAGTATAGGATTGATGAAACCTGGCTTGGCAGCTGCACATGTGAAAAGGACCTAGGTGTCTCAGTGGATAACAAGCTGAATATGAGCCAGCAGTGTGATGCGGCAGGTAAGAAAGCTAATGCAATCTTGGGCCGCATTTACGGAAGCATATTGTCCAGATCATCAGATGTAATCCTTCCGCTCTATTCTGTATTAGTTAGGCCACATAAGGAGTACTGTGTTCAGTTCAGGGCACCCCAGTTTAAGATGGAGACTTACAAAACTGGAGCACATCCAAAGAAGAGCAATGAAAATGATGAGTGGTCTGGAAAAAAAGTCTTATGGGGAACAGTTGAAAAAGCTGGGCATGTTTGGCTCGGAGAAGAAAAGATTAAGGGGAGACATGATAGCAGTCTTCAAGTATCTGAAAGGTTGTCATGCAGAAGATGGAGCAGATATGTCCTCTGTTGCTCCAGAGGACTGGACTGGAATCAATGGGTGAAGGTTGCAGGCAAGCAAATTTTGTGTAAACATTGGGAGAAACTTCCTAACAGGAAGAGATGATCAGCAGTGGGACAGACTGCCTTGGGAGGTGGTGGGTTCTCCTTTCCTGGAGGTGTTTAAGCAGAGTTTGGATGGCCATCTGTCAGGGTGCTGTAGCTGCATCCTGCAGTGCCAAGCCAGCACTGAGCAGGGGTTGGTCTAGATGGTCTTAGAGCACCTTTCCAACTCTGTGATTCCAGGACTCTTTGTTGCTTTGGCTGCAACAGACTAACCTGGCGACCCCACTAGAAATTGTTACAATGGAAGTTTGGACAGAAGTAGGGGAAAGGACCTTAAAAACAACAACAACAATAACAAAAAACCAAAAAAGAAAATGACATTTCACAAGAAACAGATTTTTATTTAAATTGCGGGTAAAGAAAATGTCACTTTGAATGGGAAATCAACTGTGACTTTTACAAACAAGTTGGAAAAGTTATTGAAGAGCACTTCGGTCTGCTGCAAATGTCGTTCCAAGGTCAGCAAAAGCTTTTGGTCTCTCTCTTGCACCAGCACCACTGGAAATCATTCTAGCCATCCTGGCCAGCTTTCGCATGGATGCCCAACGCTGCCAGAAGTGTTCCAAGCTCTGCTATTGCTCAGGCTTGGCCTGCTTTCGGAATTGCATTATCACCCTTTCTCCTCCCTACCGCCTGTCTCATCTTTGTACACGGTCACATTTGTTGAGATGCTAAAGCCGCTAGATTGCCAGGTTTTCTCACTCAGACAGTGATAGGGAATTTTGTAAACAGAGTCCTGAATTCACAACAGTTTGCACATCTATGAAATACAAGGTTTTTGAAAGACCCAGATACCCATTTCAGATATTCTCTTTTTTCAAAAGTTCAGATTGAATGGCTCTGCTTGAAGATTGTATTTACGTTATTTTCCACCCCCGCCACCACTGCCCAAGCCTAAGAACGTGATTCTATCGTGCGCTGGGAAATCACATTGGTGGGTATAAGGAAATTTTGGCATTCCTCCTCTTGTTTCTCTGATATGTAGTTGTGTGAGTTGTGATAGGCAGTTGTGTTTCTCCGATACCATAAGCCATTGCAAAATGTATTTGTTGAGCTTTACATGCTCTCTTCCTCATAGCTGAAGGTGGGTAATAGAAGATAAAACTACAAACTGTGTAAACAGACAAATATACACTCAATGCCACTTGCTTCCCTACCCCATTATTAAACTGATGTCCAAATAAAAGAGCCTTAGGTCCAAATAAATTTTATAGTGGTCATGTTGGATGCGGTGGGATGGTGGACACAACTTCAAAGCTCCCTCACTAGTGGACTGGCCCTATCATGTGCCTGCGCACCAACATTGGGGCCTGCCACATATATGTGGTGCTACCATGGAGACTCTCCATGTAGGGCTGGTTAGTATGGCACTCTCTTAACAAATGTCATTACCCCCATTGGGAGCTGCTACCATGCAGAAGTGTTTCTTATACCCTGTTCAGAAAGCCAAGATGGTTAAGCTTTTTGATCTAAATACTATGGACTAGCATGTGGTGTGAAACATGTATTAGCATGTCATGTGAACCATTCCTAACCATGGTGGCTACAAAACCACATAGTTAAACATGCCCACTAACCATTTGCTACAAAAGGGTTAGTGGTGTAACCATGGGTTAGTGTGTTGTCTGAACAGGTGCTTAGAAAACCTTCACATAGTTGCCTCAAGTATGAAGCATCTCACGTTGCCTTCAACAGAGTGGCAATTTGTGTTCGTTGAATAGATGGCAACACCAAAAGGCTGTGATTGGCTGACCCTGGAAAGTGTAATGACTGAGGTTACAAAATAGGATGTGTGTAATATGCCAGCACATCCCATGCTGATTATGTCCACGCACACAAATGACATCTTAAACATACCACTGAAATTGGCACAGAACAATTTCACAAAGAAGTTCTCCTAGACAGTCACATCAATTTCAAGTAGGCAAATTAAATCTTGTTTTGGCATGAGCTTAAGAGGCATCCAATGGGCTGTATCCAACTGTGTCATTCTGCTAGCTCAAATGACATCACACTAGCGGAAACTAGGTTCTGAACTATGCGCAAGAGTAGGATCCAATTAAAGTTTGTGTAAGCATGATTGTGCAACTGGTTGCACATTGTGCTTACGCAACCAGTCGCACAAGCGGTCACATGAACATTGTACGTAACCACTAACACTATTTGCATTTGTGGAATGATGCTGTTGGATACTGCCCAATGAATTTAAACTTGATACTTTAAAGTATCTCAGTTATTTAGATGCCCAACCCTCCTATATCTTTAGATATGGCTATACATAAATAACAGTACATGTGTGGAGCCTTTCTGCTCCTGTGTGTAGGCTTGCAATCTGAAATATATTCATATTGTTGTTATACTGGAAAATGTAGGAGCATTATGAGGATAAATTCATTAGTACTTGGAGTTCAATAGACAGAAGTGCAAATCATTGTTATTATCTCTCTCTTTATACATTTTTAAATAGAACATGATAATCATCTTTATGAACTCTACATTATTTATAAAGGACATTGATGTTTGAGACATTTTGAGCCAACACCCACATTGGTAAATAGTCTTTTAGGGTCAAATATAAGAAACCCAAACTCTTCTCTAACACAGCCCTTTTCAAAAGTCACTAAGGTTTACAATTTCTTTAGGAATATAATAAGTGACCCGTTAAACAGAGCACTGTATAATTACAAAGCTGTATTTTAGTCCACGCTGTGAATTGATCCTGGACTGGGAATGCAAGATCGGCATTTAAAAGTATCATATCTGTACCGCTTGAAATAATAATAAAAAAGTAAAATAGATATGTGCTTAGCATACCAGTGAGAGGCGGGATTCATCTCATCCTTTCAAAGCATTCAGTAGGAAGATTCTTTTGAAGGCTTGTAGCATTTTGCAAGTGCTGCTGTGACATTATAGTACTATAGTGCTAGAGATTTAGAGATTTGCATCATGATTAGATAGCATCACTTTTCAATCTCAATGGAAACCAAAGGTAACGCTGGTGGATGTAGCCTCTTCTTGTGCCAGTGGTACCTACTGCTGGCAGAGCTCTTGTGGTTCCAGAGCAGCCCCAGTGCAATAGGAAATAAGATGGAAGTAAGGGTGTGGTGTGGGAGGAGTGGAAATTGGTCAGAATCTTGTGTTGCTATCTTGAATACAGCATGACAGTACACCTGCAAAAGTGGAGGCATAAGTAAAAATACTCCCATTAATGACAACGGAAATTCCAACATACCCCCTCCTTCCTCCACACAGCCGCAATGGATGATTAGAATCCAACTAATTCTAACACCAGCATGCTCATGACATTTTATACAAACCTCAGCCAGGAAATATGTATTTTAAAACCTCAATATTCATTTTGTGGGGTCACAATGTCCTGCTCCAATGTCTAGAGAAGTAGGAGGGTCTGTAGCTCAGTGGTAGAGCATCTGCTTTGCATGCAGAAGGTCCCAGGTTTGATCCCCGGCATCTCCAGGTACAGCAGGAAAAACTCCAGCCTGAAACCCTGGGGAGCCACTGCCAGTCAGTGTTAGCAATACTGGGCTAGATGGACCAATGGTCTGACTTAGTATAAGGCAGCTTCCTATGTCCCTATGTTCCTAGGAGCACACAGGAGTGACAACAATAACAATGTCTCCTGTTCCTGAATGCATGCTTATGCGTGTGGGATGGGTATGAGTGTTCTGGATAGGGTGACATCATTGTTCTTGATAGAGTGACACCACATACGGACTGATGTCCTCCGTGTATTAGTCAAGTGGCAAGATTGCAGTGATTCGTGGATACTGTGCCAGGCTTTCCTAGGGTTCTGTAGGAGTGCCTCTTGATCTTGCTACTTCTGTTTCTACAACTATTTTTGTGCAGTTGAGTCTGGTAGAATGTAGGATCGCAATTAATGTTGTGCCAGTAACAACTGTGACCACGTGGCCACTGATATTGTGGGAACATAGGATTACTTTGCCTGAGTATAATAACTAACATTTACATTTTAAATTTGTATACCTTGATCGCTATGCAGTTCTCTGCCACTGCTTGGACATTTCCTTTGTCTTTATGGAATGTAGTCTTTATCCTTCTCTTTGGCTAATTAGTCAACTAGTACCCTTCCTTTTAAACCTAACCAAGTTTCTCTCCATTTGCTCCCATCTCCTAGTGTGATGTAGTGGCTAAATGTCAGACTGAGAGTTGGCCATGGAAACCCAGTGGGTGACTTTGGGCCACACAACTGCATACATTAGGGAAAATAACGTTAAAATACATTATATTGGGGAAATTCTTGCAACACAGTGTATATTATGCAAAATTGTCTTGAAAAATGTAGGTTTTAGGACAAGCACACACAAAAATGGATGCAAATATTCATGCCAACTTTTTTAGAAAAGCAAAAACAACAACCATTCTAAGAGTTTGGGACAATCTGAACTTAATATTGGGGGAAAAAACAAGAAACCAAAATTAGCAGATTTGCCCATCCCTGTTTATGAAGCTGTGGGTGAATGTGCGAAAGCAGCCTAGTCTCTTTCTCTTCTTCCTTTGCACCTTTCATACTTGCTTCACTCATTCTTCTAACCTGTCACTCATCATTAGTCCTGTTCAAATTATATTTCTCATTCCCAACCTCCAGCTCCAACTTTAAATATACACAACTTGATTATTCAGTCCTTGTTGAGTGGAAGCTTAAAGTGTGAATGTTTCGGCCACTGAAAAGCATTGCATTTGATGTGAGGTGAAGTTATAATATATCTGTTGTATCTTTGGTGTTTGTTTTGTGATGGCTCATTCACACCTGCAACTCATTACCAGACACTGCGTCCTTCAAGGGCTGAGCATGCATGTGTAAACTACCATTTACTTTTCCTCTTTTGTATTCAGCACATTCCCCATTAATCTGGCACATTTATTTAAATGTTAATTGACGCTTGTTAATTTTTCTGAGCGCCAAGGTCAAAAGTAAGACCCATCCACATTAACACAATTGCACGATTTCTTGCCTTTTCTTGGAGAAGGGTTATATATTCTTTATTTTTAATATAATTTGTACTTAGTAAATATATAAGGGGAAGAGGGGAAAAGAGCTGAGCTAATGTCACTGGAAACTCATTGAAAGTATATTGGAACTTGGCAGACAAATATTTTGTATATTTTCATTTGATTGATGAGAAGGAAGCTGTGGTAGCCTCTGGGTTAAGGTAGACATCGATACAACACCTTGCGGTTCAGTCCACAGCTCAGGTAAGTTTAACTTAACTGATTTATTTAAGCCAGTTTGCTTAGTCCCTGTGAAGTCGGCTTATATCCTGGCACATTTCCGCTTAATGACTGGGGTGAAGATCAAGCTGTTTGTCAGATGCAGGAGTGTTCACAGTTGAACTTCAAATTAGCTATTTTCTTTCACACGTGCAGTGTGGCAGCTTCCAGTTTTTTCGCCCCGTTTCAGAAGCTCCCTGTGCCTCAATTGGCTGCCTTCCGAGATAAAAGTAGGATTTTTTCTAAAAAAACAGATTTTGTACCATAGGGCAAAAGCTGCAAGTGAACAAACATTGCTATCGTAGCATTTTAAAACAGTAATCAAATATGTTTTGCTGTTTGCATTCAAAAAAGGGTGTAAAGGTAACTTGGGAAGACAAAAGGAAGCGCCGCGTTTGTGTTGGGTTCCCCCCCCCCTTTTTCTTTCCTCGCCTACTAGGTATAAGATTTTAGTAAAGACTTCAAGGCGCAAAGGGGGGAGGTGAAGGAAAAGGCGCAGAAAATTCTGTTGTGTTGCTATTTTTGTCTTTCATTTCTTTATGACAACTTATTTGTACTTAAAGGAATCTTTCCAAAGAGCTAAGAAGCATCATTAAATAAAGACTGTGAAATGTGCAATATGGCTTATTTATTTAAATGTTAATTGGTCCAACGAACACTTCTAATTAGCTCTATATTTGCTTAGCAAAAAGTTTTACAAATTCCAATTGTGAAAAAAGCAGCTATTTTGAGCCGGTTAAGCATGTTGCAGCATCAGCTATGATTTTTCTATAGTTCTCAGCCCTTGAAGGCACAATTTAATTTTTCATGTATGCATACTAGCAACGGTAAACACTTGCGAGTGTAAAGAACCTTCTTTAATTAGCTGCACAACAATTAAAGGATTCACAAACTAAATTGAACCCTGTCTCTGTGCTTACTAGCTGAATTCTACCACCTGTCACAACAGCACTTTGTTCAATCTGTTATGCAAAATCATTATAGCAATATAGCTGAAGGAAAAAAAAAGAGAGAAAACAGCAATTATTTCTTACTTTTCTCTTGAATGGGTTATTTTGGGTTAGATTCATGTCAGGTTCATTGAAGCTAACCTTTTGAAATCTGTAACAGCATAATACTTATATGGCAGGCTTAGAATTGCTAGAAGAGTATTTTGTTTTACCCTTACAAGAGAAGGCACATTCTTGATGTAAGGTAGTTTTCTCTGATCATTTGGGAAAGGGGGGAAATCCAAATGTTCTAATTCTTGCAGCAGCCTGTTATTTTTCTTCATCAGACAAAAAGCAAACATGTAATAATACAACACCCTCCTTTATTATTAAAGCTTGTTTAGTAATGTAGAAACTGGTTTTAAGAATGCTATGGCAAAGCATTGTCTATGGGGTATGGATTCATTTTCTTTTCTTGATTGGTAACAACCTGTCCCTCTTTCCTTCATTATCCTTTTTGGAAAAAGAACAAGTTAAACTCTACTGGAATTGATGAGGGGTCTACATTGACCAGGGTTTTTTTAAAAAGCAAATTTTCCAACTGCACAAATGCTTTGTCAGACACCCCCTGCCCCCAACCCCACCCAAGCCAAACACATTATTTCTCTTTCACAAGTGCACATTATCAGATTTCCAACTGCACATTATTTTTCCCAACTGCACATTTTATGTCCAACTGCACACTAAACAAAAAACCTGACTTTGACCCTGTTCAGATGACGCGCTAAGCCACGGTGGTTAAGCATTTTGAGCTAAACATTGTGGCTTAGTGTGTCATGTGAACCATTCCTAACCATTGTGGCTACAAAATATTCTTGCACTGAGCAGGGGCTTGGACTTGAAGCCCTTATAGGCTCCTTCCAACTCAAGTATTCTATGATAAAACCACAGTTTAAACACACTTACTAACCATTTGCTGAAAAACAGTTAGGGGCCTAACCATGGCTTAGCATGTTGTCTGAACAGGCCCATTGAGAACTTGCCCTCCTGCAAATAGTTTTCTGAATTAATATTATTAGTTTATATGGTGGTTTATTAGGTATTCTATAGAAGTCTGAAAAGAAATTACTAGGGATGTGCACTGACCCCCCGGATCGGATCGGATAGCGGATTGGAATCGGACCTGGGGGGTCAGATTGGATCGGAGGATGGTCAGATCAGATCGGACCCGATCCCGATCCCGATCCGCGGATCGGACGTCCGATCCGGATCGGATGCCATTTTGAATGCTTTTCCCCATAGCCAAGTATTGTTTTACAAAAACACCTATAACTTTTTCATTTTTAAAGATAGAAGGATGAAACTTGGGCACATTATAGACTGGTTAGGGATAGTTATCTGTGAGAAATTTCAGAAAGATTGGTGCATGCATCTTGTGGCAATTAATTCTTTAATAAATAACCAGGAATGCCTATAACTTTTTGATTTTTAAAGTTACACACATGAAACTTTGCCACATTGTAGGTGGTACATTGGGACCCTTGTGTGTGGAATTTCAAAAACATAGGTGCTTGCCTTGTGTGGCAATTAATTTTAGAAAAATGGGTAGTAGTGGGGTAAATACAGTTATGCCTCCCACTTTTTTATTTTTAAAGATACAAACAGAAAACATGGGCACATTACAGGTAACACTTGGCTTGATATGTGTGTAAAATTTCAGAAACATAGGTGCTTGCCTTGTGTGGCAATTAATTTTTGAAACAATGAGGAAGGAAACACCTACAACTTTTTCATTTTTAAAGTTACACACATGAAACTTGCTCACTTTGTAGATGGATTAGGGGTAGTTATCTGTCAGAAATTTCAGAATGATAGGTGCAGGCATTTGATGGCTATGGATTTTTTAGATTAAAAGTTACAAAAGTTTTTCCACAGAGGCTTGGGCTGTCAATTGCACCCCCCTCCCCCGCCTACCCCTCCCTCTTTTATCTGTCAAAACTCCGTGTTGTTGTAAAGGCAATGTTGGGGACTGGCTGGGAGCTTCCCCTTGGGGAAAAGCACAAGTCCCATAGCTTGCGCGAGAAGGGTGGCGCGCGCTCCTCGCAGGTAGGTTCTTCAAGACAGCAGCATCAGCAGCATCAGCATCAGGCAGACATTCAAATGGCAAAGTCCAACATTGGGGACTGGGTGGGAGCTTCCCCTTGGAGGCAGCTCTGTCTCCCACCTACCCACCCATCGCAGGCGGAGAAGAAGGGGGCGCGCACGGAGAAGCTGAGCACGGAGGGGGAGGAGGCAGCTTCCTGATTTACTTCTCTGTAGCAACTGCTCTGGGCAGAGAAAGGGACGTTCATGGGGAGGGGGGTTTAAAGGGATTCATGCATAGCACTTCCCCACTGACAAACCATACTGGCCCATAGGGATTCATTGCATAGCACTTGCCCATAGGGATTCATTGCATAGCACCTTCCCATAGTGAAATCATACTTGCCCATAGGGATTCATTGCATAGCACTTGCCCATTGAGAAACCATACTTGCCCATAGGGATTCATTGGACAGCACTTTTCCATAGAGTGGGAGGCATAACTGTATTTACCCCACTACTACCCATTTTTCTAAAATTAATTGCCACACAAGGCAAGCACCTATGTTTCTGAAATTTTACACACAAGGGTCCCAATGTACCACCTACAATGTGGCAAAGTTTCATGTGTGTAACTTTAAAAATGAAAAAGTTATAGGCATTCCTGGTTATTTATTAAAGAATTAATTGCCACAACATGCATGCACCAATCTATCTGAAATTTCTCACAGATAACTATCCCTAACCAGTCTACAATGTGCCCAAGTTTCATCCTTCTATCTTTAAAAATGAAAAAGTTATAGGTGTTTTTGTAAAACAATACTTGGCTATGGGAAAAAGCATTCAAAATGGCGTCCGATCTGCCAATCCGATCCGGATCGGACCTCGGCAGATCGGATTGGAGGGTTAGTCAGATCGGATCAGATTTTTCCAATTTTGGGGCGGATCAGATTCGGATCGTGGATCGGATCGGATCCGATGCACACCCCTAGAAATTACTTCTTTGTCATGAGTGCCTTACGTTCTAACATGTGTATTTTAGCTGTGAGAAACAGTTCCATCTCTACATACCTACTAAAAGTGTGCACTGTTGACATGAGGCTCTTGTAATGTAGACATGCATCCAACCTTGAATGGACCCAGATGATTGAACAGATACAATAGCTTTCCCCATCCTGATGCCCTACAGGTTAGAAAAAGCCATGCTTTGGTGTCTGAAGATGATAGGAGGTGTGGTTCAACACACCTGTAGAGCACCAGTTTGGGGAAAACCAAGACACAACCATGGGGAGGGATGTGTGAAACAAACTCTATTGCTCTGCCTGTGATATTTCCACCTTCCTGCATGCTGGCGTCACATTTTCTGGATGCTTGTCCACAACAGCAGGTGTGCAGTTTTCACAATGGATATCTGAATCACCATTATTTATCACATTCACGTGTACATCCATACAGTTTCGTAATTAAAAAATGAACAGTTTCTTTAAGAAGTGTAGACTAGATCTGAATCACTGTTGTGGAGCTAGTCTTTGCTTTCCTGTTCCATTTTTGTGTTTCTGACAATAACACAGGCATACCTATTACCTGTTTCGGACACTTATAACAGCAAATGGATAAGTATATTTCAGAAGTCTTAAGAGGAAGTATTCTTGAAGCATTTGATTTAGACAATAGTGGCATTTTCCCCTATTTTACAGGATTTACAACCACTTCCCAAATTAAATATATTGGGTCGGATCCAAACTTCCTGTTCATGGAAGGGACCAAGATCCACCGGAGGCTTCTGCTGGAAGAAGGGTGAAAGGCAGTTTTTTTCCAGTTTCCCCATCATACTCAGTACTACCTCCCACACTGTTTGGGGGTGGCGGCTCTGAACCCTCTAGAACACCTTTTTTTGCAGGGGGTGGAGGGTACACAGGAGACTTCTCTCCTCCTCTAGTCTGTTCGCAGAATAACTCCTACAGCTTAGACCTCTAATGAAAATTATAATGTAGAAATGGTGCCTATCTGAGGGCAAGACTTGGTGAACTGCTCACAGGTTTTTGGCATACCTCTGTCTGACATGCATGCAGACATAAGCATATATCCTTCTCACACATTTTTTTAATATGTAATAAAAGTTAATTTGGGGAGCCTGCCTGTGACGACAATTTCTAACATGGGAATTGACCCTTATGCACTAGACTGCCATCACATTTGGCAAACCATATTTGAAGGTCTTGTATATGAATCTGGTCTCTGCACCCTTATAATTGGGGTTAGCAACAGCATTTCTGGCTATTCTAGTTAGCTTTTACCTTTATCTGTAGTAGGTGCGTCCCTTCTGGTATAATCGTCATGGGCTACTTGCTTTGGTAACCTGTGAAAGAAACTTCAGGTTTTTAATGCAAGCTTGGTAGCCACTCAAGAGTTTGGGGTGATCAGATCATTTCCAATAGTTAAAGGCCCCGTGTGGTTAGTTTGACACTGGTTCCAATTCTGCATGTCTGAATTAGGCAAACATCCCAGTTAAAAAGTTTGAAAGGATTTTTATATGAGTACAAGAGTTTACATTGATTAGTTTCAGTATTATTGTTATTATTATTATTATCATTATTATTATTATATTGTTGCAAGTATTGTGCTCAGATGCAAGGCTGTACAATTTGCAGTGATTATCTTCATTATTCCTTACGGTGCGTAACAGGAATACAGGATTTATTCAAAAGATACAAAGGTGTAGTTCTCTTAAATTGTGAACTGAAAATTGATCTACTTGCTGATAGCATTCTAAAACTATTGGTATCATATGAATAGCTTCTGTGACTGAAGTTAAAGAATTTGTTCTTGGGCACACAATACAGGCATTTCATAATCTGCGGTTATAAATGAATAGCTCTGATTATTCCAAGTAGCCATAATTTTTAAGTCCTCCAATATTTTTAGATACTTGTCCCTCTGCATCATGTTGTGAAAATGTGCAAGCGGGTACAAGGAGGCCTTTTGAAAGCCTGACATACTCTCCATAAAATGAAATATAAAAGCCAAAGGTCTAAAGTTGTGGAAGAATGTATGTTTTATGTTCTTCCGAGCCGAAAGCTGGAAGGGAAGCTGTGACTTTGATAGTACTGACTTGTAAAATTCTTGGATAATTCAACATTGTAAAATGAGAAATTGAGACTTGCCAACTGTTTCTTGAATGCACTTGTTCAGTTCCCCTCAAAGTATCTGGCTTGCATAGCTTTAGTTTGTGGCATATACAGAGTGAATAGATTTAAATAGAGTTTAAGAGATATTTTAATGCACTACCATATGCGGTGTGACAATAGCGGAGGTATTGAAACTGTTGAATGGCACAGAATAAAATAAGTTGAGGACTGATGCTGGTATGACTTGGCTGCTTTTTGTGTCTCAAATCGCATCTCACTGCCCTGGAACCCAGGTTTGTGCTGAAATTAAAAATAGACAAACAAATCATTCATATGAACAGTGCAAGTAGGACAGGTACCCTCTCCCTTGAAACATAACTTGAATGTTCATGGAGATTACTGTGGGTCTGTTCAGACAACACACTAAACTGTGGTTAGGTTGCTAACCCTTTTGCAGCAAATGGTTAATGAGTGTGTTTAAACCATGGTTATTTCGCCACCATGGTTATGAATGGTTCACCTGACATGCTAAGTCATGGTTCACAACTCAGGTAGTACTTAGTGGGTTTGCAAGCTTAGAGATAACCAGTCAGATCCACACTACTGCTTTATAGTGGTATTGAAGTGCACTCATAACTGTTGGGACACAATACACATTCTGAATACTGCCATTGTAGTGTAATTTCCTGCTTTTTATTCCACATTAACCCAAATGCCTCAACAAAATGTCATTGTGTGTTGTATGAGGTATAAATTGCGCAAGAGGGATGTAGCATTTCCATGATGGGATCATATTGATATGACACAAGGTAAAGATTTGGCTTCCGTCTCTTTTTTCATTTCCTGTAACTCTTTGGACAAATGGGCAACATTACTGTCCCTCTCCCCTCACCCTGGGAATATGCATATTTACCATCTCATTCCTATCTTTATGACTATGCCATGTGCCCTAAACTGGTATCAGCAGTGAAACCGAGAGTTCAGAAATAAGATATGAGCTTGCAATGTCAAAGTCTGTTCAGCTTTGCTGTGCTAAGATAATGCACCCTGCTCTATGGTAAGGCTGCACTGTTTATCTCCACAAAAGCCTATCAGGATGGAGTTGCGGTTTCAGAGTTATCCACTGAGATCTTCACTTTTGTTTTCCTGATCATCTCATGAATACAAGAGTTCCAACAGAGGTAATTTATTGCATCAGTGGAGTTTTGCCTGGACCGGACACTGCGTTGAAGTAGGAGAGAGAGGCATCTGTGGTGAGTTTTCCACAGTGAAAATTAAGACAACATTTGTAAATCTGCCCTGTAGACAGCAAGATTCTCCCCTCAGTGAGCTCTGCAAAAGGAAGGTTGCTCGGCTTTGTCTTTTGAAGATGAAAAAAGGTAGAAGATTCTGATCCTGCTTCAGCCTACATTCCGTTTCCACCTCTTCCCTTGATCCACCTATGTCCCAGAAACACAGCTCCTCCCTTCCTTCTGCTTCTGTGAAAACTTCTGTTTTCTCAGTGGGATGAGCTTTGAACCTCAGAATTATTAACCAACTCATTTCTGAAAATAATATTTATGCCCCCCCAAACACACATACAAACATCAGGAAAACAGGTGCAAATCATGAGCAGTTTTGGGGAAGGAAAGTTATTTGTCCTTTCATCTAATGCTGGAAATGAGCGTCTCCTTAGGGTCTTTCCTTCTCATTGAAGAGAAACAGAATCTACTCTTTGCACATTTCTCTTAGGGCCAAAACAGATGTTTTTCTCTGCACTTGCCAGGTAGTCTCCTTACAGATAAGGGTCAAAACAGCCATAATGTGGGAGATCTATGATTTAATCTCTCAATTAAAAACTAAAAATCTTAAAAGCAGCTGCAGAGGACACCCAGCTAGATTTGGGCAGTGGCGCTGGGGGTGGAGAGTTCCAAAATATAGTCTGAAGGCATATGAAGCAGCTACCTTGCTGAAGCTAAGCAGGTCTGGGGCTGGTCAGCAGTTGGAGGGGGGAGACCACCTGGGAACCACATCTAGCCACCTTGAGTTCCAGACTGGAAGGAAGGTGGGATATAAATGTAATCAATAAATTTCCTCCCACCATGACATTCTTCTAATAGAAATCCTCCTGCTAGAGGGAACAAAATGTAGGCACAATACTGGTATCTTACTCCTCCAGTGGGGCCAATGAAAGCTACATGGAGGAGACCATTTCTAATGAGGAAATGTGGTACAGAGGGGAAAGAGTTAAAGGTTTTTCCTCCTCAGCAGCTGCCTCCATGACTGCTTTTAATTTGTCTTTTTGACTAATTCAAGTCAAGGACATTCTGTTTTGGCCCTTTGTTGTAAGGAGGTTGGCTAGCAAGTGGCGCAAAACATGACAACTCAGTGACATGGTTCACATGAACGCACTGTGGCTTGTTAATCCTTCTGCGCGTGCTGGCCGGATTTTTGTAATTACCCTGGCTGGTGCAGCTTGCCGTGTTATGCGAATCTGGATGGCATGGCTTGTTTGAGGGGGCAGCAACCCTCAAATAACTCATGGCCTGTTGTCCAGTTATTTGACCCCAAACAAGTGATTCCAGAAAGGGTAATTAGGGAACTCCAGCCAGCACTAGACTGGCATGTGCAGTGGAGAAATAAGCCACCATGGCTTATTTCCTTCATGGCGATTGTGTGAACTGTCTGTCTGCTTCACATCCAGGGATAGGATTCCATGGTGTTGTTTTGGAGTTGGGGCACTATCACTAAGGTGCACAACTCAAGTTACTCTTAGGGTCTCTTTCATAGATTTTGTTAACGCTAGAAGGCAACATCTATGTTTGTAAGAATAATTATTTTATGTTTCAATTGTAACCAGTTGGGGGTGTTACACCCGTTTCTGTAAATTTCCTTTTTCTCTCTGCATCCTATTATAAGCTATTTCTCTTCTCTCTCCACTATGATACATCTATCTGAACCGCCTTCTTTTCTTTCCTACTTCATCCCCACCTGTTACTGCCCCTTTTTTCCTATTTCATCACATCTCTCTGCACTCTCCCTTTTTCCAATCCCACAGGCACAAGTTTCCAATGGACCCCCTTTTAGCCTCCATGTGTGTGTTAATGGTGGTAGGGGGAGGAAGGGTTCTTTTTTAAAAAAAGAACAAGCAGGGTGAGGTTTAAACCTCTCCTACACATGCACAGTGGTGGTCCTGATCTGATTGCCTCCCCATCCTTACATGTCAGTAAAAAAGAAAGGGTCAGTTGCACATTACATATGTAATGTATTCTGTTGCTTGACCCTCAATTCCTCCCCTTTCTTCTTTCAAACTCTTCCCCACTTTCCCCAACTGTTTTCACGCACATATATACATCTCCTTTGTGACTTGAATTTCAACACACAAAGCTCTCCTTCTTCCAAGTGTTCACTGTCTACAATACGGTGGGAAAAATGGTTCCAACTCCACCACATGCCTCTGGATCCAGAGAGGAAAGAAGCAGCGCATTTCGTGTGTCACAAGCATTATCCCATTCTCATCTCCACTTTTGATGGGGTAAGTGGACCTTAGATGTTCCCACAAAAATAGATGACCAGAATGTCCCATAGTGGTCCACAAACCAGCAGAGTGGATGCCACAGTTACGTTGGGCAGTTCTGATTTATCCATATTGTGTAGGAGCAATTAGTCACATCTGTAAGGGAACACTATTTCTTTAAGTTCATGCCATGTGTTCAATTTTATTTTGTTTTTACATTTCACTGGGGTATGTCAAGTTATATCTCATCACAGAGCCTGATGTAATCTGAGGCAAATCAGATGCATGCATAAATGAATTAAGGGTTGCTTCCTTTTCCGAGACAGCTTTGAAACTCTTTGGGTTTTAGGCGAATAGTTGATATAGCCATGACACCTGTGTCCACTGTATAAACAGCAAAAATGCTATTTCCCTGACATTTCTTTTCCATGATTGAGGCTTATAGATCCCAACGTAATACAAATGTAAGTTTCTCCATGAATTCTTCAATTTAAAAAAGTAAACATTTTTAAATCAAACTTCAGGTCCCTTTCTGCTCCTATTCCCTATAACTGCCCATATATCTGCATAACTGGATACATGGAGCATGCCCATTGATGTAGATTTCTGATTATCCAAATGTTTGAAATGTTCACATACTCATTAGATTAAATATTGCTCTGCACTGATACTTCATAGTGACCATGACTAAACAGTTTCAAATATAAATGGTCAATGTTTTAATTTATTTAAAACTAGCTGATCTACCCGGCGTTGCTCAGCTCCCTTAAGATATATGTCTGCGAGGTAATCATCTTAAAGTAGTAGGCCAGTGCTAGGCCTGTGAGTTAACTTTTAATCAAATAATATTCATTTCTGTTCTTCCTCTCTCACCCTCATGACAACCCTGCAAGGTAGGCTGATGCAAGGCCTGTGAGATAACTTTAAAACAAATTGAATTTGTTTCTTCTTTCTCTCTCTCTCTCTCTCTCTCTCTCCCCCCCCCCCCCATGCATGGCCAGGGCTGCCTTGAAGCCACCACCATGATTTTCCTTGTTCCCACAGAAAATGTAAACTACAACTGCCAGCATGCCTTTCGCCACAGTGCCCAACTTCCCCAGTGGGAATCCTGCTGCTGAAACTCATGGGAAGTGAAGTCTGGCTGAGCCAGTCCACATTGCACTGTGCAAACGGTGCCTATTCGTAGGCCCTGAGGGAACCAGCCATTTGACTAACTAACAGTTAGGTCAGTTGTTGCCATTGGCAATGGGCCTGGAGCTGCACCCTCCTTCCCTCCAGCTCCCAATGGTAGGCTGACCATATGAAAAGGAGGACAGGGCTCCTGTAACTTTAACAGTTGTAGAGAAAAGGGAATTTCAGCCATAGTCATTTGTATGCAATTAGTCCCTGGTGAAATTCCCTCTTCATCACAACAGTTAAAGTTGCAGGCACTATACTAGAGTGACCATATACAAAAGAAGGCAGGGCCCCTGCAACTTTAACAGTTGTGATGAAGAGGGAATTTCACCAGGAACTAATTGCATACAAATGACACTGGCTGAAATTCCCTTTTCTCTACAGCTGTTAAAGTTACAGGAGCCCTGTCCTCCTTTTCATATGGTCAGCCTACCCAATGGTGCCTAGTGACCAAGACAGATGCAGGTGTGCAGAGTGAGTGGCAGTTGGAGAAAGAAGGAGAACAAAGACAGTTAGTTGAGAGGTCAGGAAAGTGGGAGCTGAGTTACAACTGAGAGATAGTGACCTGGTTTGCAAACCCATACTTTATTTAAAATCAGCCACTCTCCATGCCAGTACTACACCTCCCAGCATGTCTTTGGTGGCCTGCAGGTGCCTGCATCCTCTGAGAGGCACTTCTCTCCTCTCATTGCCAATGCTGCTCCTTGATAGAGCATTGGGGAGTAGCATTGCCCAGGAGGAGAGGTAAGTGGCTGTCAGTGGATTCACCCAGCTCCGCCAAGCCATGCTGGGCCTGTGCTTCTTGCCCACCAAGTTCTCCATCAGAAGCCTGTACTGAAAGGCCAGGGCTGAGATAGGCTCTTGGCTCCTTCATTGGGCCTATTTCTGGGCATTCACAGAGTGCCTCTCATTCCTCCCTCTTAAGGGCAAAGGCTGCATGCACACTTCCCCTTGATTCCGAGAAAACAGCGATATCAGGATGGGGTGCCTTTGAGCATGTTCAGAGTTTGGCCTCTCAAAGTCATACTGTTGTATCTAGATATGATTGTAAAAGCTGGGTGGGAAGAGGCACCACACATGGATGCAGCCCATTTATGTAGGTTGTTTCCTTTTATCTGAAATTGGGTTAACTACTCGAGACTGACCTTAGAAGTCTGGGTTGTGAAAGGCACGCAGTAGCCACCTGTCTGTTCACTCACAATGGCTGCCAAAGGTCAGTATGGCCTCCCACGCAAGGCATGCTGGGAGTTCCACCCAAGGCATGCTGGGAGTTGTAGGCATAAGCCTAGGATTTTTATTAAATTCTTTAAAAAATACTTAAAACCCAAAATTATGTGTTTTTAGATTTTTCTGGTACATTGTACAACCAGACCTATCAGCATGCCAAATTTCAAGTTTCTAACTCATCTGGAAGTGGGTAAACATTTCTGGACATACATCACATACACATACTTTCTGCTTTATAGGTAGAGATGTTCTTATTTCAGAGGTCCCTGCTCAGTGCAAGGACAGAAGGTATTTCAGCTTCTGTTCTACAGTCAAAACAGCTCATGTTGTTAGGACGTTTCTCCTTACATTTAGCTCAGATCTGCTTTTTCTCACAATTGCTTTAAAAGACCAGGGGAAAGCACAAAGAGAGGACCTGGTGAGAGATAAGTAGAGAGTAGAGTGAAGGAGGAGAGAGAGAGAGAGGGATGGGAGGAGGCACCCCATCCTGATACACATCTATAAATGGGTAAACATTTCCGGACATCCATTCCACACACATACTTTCCTCTTTATAGTAGAAATAATCTATGCAAGAACACTAAATGCACGTGCCAATAATAATAATTTCATTCTTATGTATATTTATGTATTTTTTCTTATACTCTACCATTATCAGACATATAGAAGTTGTGAGAAACAGTGCTTGGAGGGGGAGAGGGTCATACTTGCTGTTGTTGATCCTGGTATCTACAATTGGTACAAAGGCCTACTTGCACAAAATTTAATCAGATGTTCAGATCAACATATGAAAATGAGAAGCAGGAAGAATGGGTGGGAATGTGCTTTTCCAAACACCCCTTGAGTATCCACAGTTTGCAAATGTATGAATAGGAGTTATTTGATTGAGGGGAAATATGCTTCTCAGTTCTGGTCAGCAAACACCATCCTTGGGCAGCTTCCAGGATCCCAGGATTTCATCAGGACCTACCTCTCTGACTCCTGCCCTGTACCCCCCCACACACTTTAAAAAAGCACTGGGCAGCTGGGAGATGCCCTTTAAATTTAACAAAATGACCTGGACTGGTGCTTTGTCACAGGCATTATAGGAAATTAAGATCGATCCCAGCTGCCTAGCATTCATCTAGAGCACTTCTGAAGACCACCATTAGGATTCACTGAGGTAGGAGGGGCCACAGGGCACTTTTCAGAGGACCCCTTAAACCTGGAGCCACTTTTGGTTCTATTACACAATAATGTGAACTTCTGAACTTTGGTGTATCCTAGAACAAATTCTCAACATGCAGTACTCTCCAGAAAGCAGGCTTTATATATGTAGGATCAACATAAATTTTATTAAGACTACCAAAACAAAAACAAAAAATACACCCTTAGCCAATTCTACCTGTGCATTCAATGATGCTGAACATTGCCTTCAGGCCTGTTTAGGGGAATGCTTCTTTCTCCATTTGAAATACATCTATTTATTCCACTGACACCTACCACTGAGAGAGATAATCCACAGCAGGCACAGTTGCTGTCAAACTTGGCCAACACGCTGCTCATGACTCAAACCAACAGATGTTTCAGCAGCTTAGCTCAAAGGGAACTTATGGACTTTGTGTTTCTCCCCCCCCCCCCCATCCCTTTTTAGTTCTAGAATGAGTGCCAGGAATGTCAACACCAGGTCCGATCATTTGACCTGACCAGTAATAGGAGCACCTGAATTAAGGCCCCAAGGAGATGAAATGGCCAAAACATAAGTCTGTTGAGCCAGCAAGCTGGCCACAGTCCAGTATTTCAGATAAGGCACAATATGATTGTTCACCTGGAGTTTAAGAGTAGCGTTCTGTACTTATTTGATGGTTTGTGTCTGAGCGTATGCTCCTGACAGGTACCCCTGTGAACAAAATCTCACTGGACTACCTTGTATGAATATTTCACGATCAATCGTGCTTTTGATCTTTTTGCATAGGGGCATTCCACGTTATACCTAGTTTTACACAGAATCAAATTTTAAGCCCCTGTGAAATGGAAATGAAATGCTTAACATCAGCGTGGCAGTGGGGGATCTTGCAGATTTAAATTGTTTTAAAATATAGACAGTTTGATTTGTCGGGGTTTAACCCTTTCTACATTCTTTGATTTACATTCACGAGTGCAAAGAGTCTGATCCTATAGGCCCAATGGAGAGGAAACCACACTGGACTGTTGTGTTTATGTTTTGATGCTTGGACAGTAGAGTGCTTTTTTTAAAAAAATGGGATTTTATGGAATAGTCAAATTGTACAGGAAGATTAAAGATGTAATTCTTTCAGCCTTAACTCTTCTCTTAGCCTATTCTGATGATTTAGTCAAGATTTTTTTTTGAGATAAATTTGGTGCACTGGAAGAGAGAACCTTTTTCTTTGAGGTCTCTGAACATCCCCATATATGCTTTTTGCCCATGTCCTGCCCAAACCTGACTTTTGGAATGTTCAAGACTTCTATTTCAGAAGCTAATTCTCAAATTCCTGTCCCTTTGAAGATAATTTTTAAATCAGTATTTTAAATCTGTATTTTAAAACTGTATAGATCTCTGCATTGCTGCTCGGTTTTACCCTGGTTGTGCTTTATATTGTATTTTTATATTATGTTTTATACTGTTGTTTGTTTTATACTGTTGTTTGTCTTATCCTTTGATTTGTGTCTGATGGTTTTAACTTTTGTGAACCACCCAGAGAGCTTCGGCTATTGGGTGGTATAGAAATGCAATAAATAAATAAATAAATATTTTTTTTTGGCCACCTTGTGTAATATACTTTGATCATGTTGGGAGAGTGCTTTTTTGCTTAGTTCTCTTCTGACCACTTTCCCCAAAAAACTTAGCATCCAACACACCCACATACCTGTTTCATTACTACTACTACTACTACTACTATTAAACTCTGCAAAAAAGGGAGAACGTTCCCTGCCTCCAAGATAAAAAGGGAGCACAATCCAGCAGACAGAAATTTCTGCCTTCCTTGATGAAACCATTTCATACTGGATACTGTCCATTATCCCATTAGTCAATGTAGCAAACAGTTATCTCTGTTGTCTCCTCTAGAACTAATCAGGGAATCTAGAATTCCCCTGCCTTACCACATCCCCCCAGACTCTTACTTTGACCACCATGTTAGCATGATTAAGGCAGAAATGACAAAAAAGTCTAAAGCTTCCTGTGGGAGGTATTAGTATTACCAAATGGCTCCAAAAGTATAATTATTATTACCATTTGTTTTGTTGAAGTGTAATAATTATTTACCTATATTCATGTCAGAAGGTCAATCCTTGGAGAAGAGGTAGATAATTCCACTAAACCGAATATTTGCCATTAAAGCAAATTACATTGTTGAGAAAGAATGATGGCAGTCTTTAAGAGCCTGAATTTTGTGGAAGTAAAATAGGATTATTTTGTTGTTTGAAAAGGTGTTTGCAATAGCTCCAGCTTTAGTTTTAATTCAATGACAGCTTCTCGTGTGCTGTCATTTTGGATTCTCATTGTAATTTGTATTTCTAGCTGCCTAACAGTTAAAAACAAGTTTTATGAAGGGTCTTCTATCTAAGAAAAGAAAAATAATAGAAGTTATGTAAGTGGATGAACTTATGACAACTATCTGTTACTTGTTTTCAAGCTACAAATAAAATGATATTTTAAGGTAGATGCAAACTAACAATAAACTATATAGCTTGTAAGCTTTTAAAATAATTCTATTTTAATTTTGGATTATGATGAATTTACACCCCTAACGACACTTGAATATAATTTACAATATGCAGTGCCACAGAATGCAATTAATTCTTCTGTGAGAACTGCCATTGACATTAAGAAATTTGCCTTAAAAAATCAAGGGGTAAGAATAAGGTTCTTAGTTTTGCCAAAAGTTTTCATGTCATGATGCTATTGTTCAGATGGTATTTACTTATTGGAAGTTTGATATTACACCCGACAGGTTGTATCCCTTATATTCACTGGTATAGATACTACATTACCAAGATGGCTTTAAATATATTTATAATATAATTATATTCAGGCACATTTTATTTTATTTTATGCTGTTTAGCAGTACATTACTGTCCAATGAGTATTTAATTCTTAATTTTAGGCAGGATCTACACTACTGCTTTAGAACAGTATTGAAGTGCACTGACAACTGTTGGGGCCCATTGTCATATTCCATATGCCATTTTCAAACTGTTTTCATAGTGTTATATCCTGCTTGGTATAGATCTGGCCTTACTGATACTTGCAAATAAAGCTCAGCCTACATGGAGCAACTTCACTTCTCACCCTAGAATTATATAGGATCAGTTCAACTTTTTCAAAAGGTAAACTAGAGATAGATAGATAGATAGATAGATAGATAGATAGATCAAAATTTGGTGCAATGTCACTTGTGTTCTGGCTGATTGAATCCAATAATCCCATTAAGAAGAATAGACTTTCCTTCCTGCTTCTGCCAAGATTTAACTATTTCAGCCATGTCTTTTAGCATTGCCTACATATCCGTCAACGAAGAATAGGTCAACCATACCGCCCTACTGTTTATTTATTAATCATCTGGCAAATAAACCACTCTGTATCTTGCCCAGTGCAGTAATATTTGTGATGTAATTTGTTTGGATGCCCAAATGTCACCAGCGTTGATTGTAAGAGATAAAAAAAAACGCACTTGCTCAGCACACCCAGCTCTGGGCTAAAATGTAAGCATGAAATCTCTGGTTTATTTTTGTAATAATGTTTACAGCTGCTTAATGACCCTGAAAAGGTTCAGGAGTCTGGTGCTCTGTATTTCTTAACAGGAGTATATTATCACATCATAACAACCTTAGTTAAGCAGTCTCTCGGCACAAACAATAAGAATCATATTTAACAAAATTTCACCATCTCTTCTACAAGGTTTCCTCAATAATACCCATTTGAGAGTTACAGGGACGAGAGTGGTCTTGAACAGCTTTGGATGACTAATAACCTGCACCCCCAGAAATAGTCATACTGGCTGAATATAAAATGTAAAGGATTAATGGTGGGAGTCTGCAGGTACTCAGAGTATACGGAAATTCAAACAGCCTGGATCTTCCGTGAGAAGGGAAACACTGAGTGAACACAACTGGAAACTCCCAAGTACAAACAGCAAGGACATTATTTAAAGATGATGCCAGGGATTTCCCTGTGTTTCACACCACATGCGCTTATCTCTCTGGTCAACTACTACTACATGTTGATTGTACTTTTTATATGCTATAATTTATTTATTTATTTATTGCATTTGTATATGGCACCATAGCGGAAGCTCTCTGGGTGGTTTACATAAGATTAAAACACTTAAAAATAATATACAAAAATTTAAACCCCCAAAACATACAATATACACATACATTTAAAACCACTACAATAACTTAAAAACCTATAAGCCTAAAAACAATACAGACCCAGGCTCATCAGATATTGCTAAATGCCTGAGAGAAGAGGAAAGTCTTGACCTGGCACCAAAAAGATAACAATGTTGGCGCCAGGCGGGCCTCGTCAGGGAGATCATTCCACAATTGGGGGGCCACCACAGAGAAGGCCCTCTCACTTTGCCGACCTCCAAGCTTCCCTCAGAGTAGGCACTTGGAGGAGGACCTTATATGTTGAACGTAGTGTTTGGGTAGGTTCGTGTCTGGAAAGACGTTCCTTCAGGTATTGTGTTTACAAGGGAAAACCCCTAGCTTCTAGTGCTTGTCCCAGGTAAATTATTATCCCCCTCCCCCCAAAAAAAACCTACTTATATTTTTTTTGCCTTCGGGGCATGTCAATTATTATTTAGGTGAGTTGCTAGAGATGTCATACTTGAGTTCAATTCCCTCCCTCAAGTCTGTGAAAATTAAGTCTTAGAGTGGGGAATAAAACACCTTGTCTCTAATGCATATGCGTTTAAATCCACACAGATGAATGCTAAGGAATGATGCATTGCAAAGCCTGCAATTTCATTTGAACTGTAGGTGGATAATCTATAGCAGGGCAATTAGATTTCTCCAGCAAGCCTCTAATCAAAAGGACAAACTCTTGGATGCTAAACTGGTGAAAAACAGGCTATTGAGAAATGAATCCAGCATAAAACGGCCAGAAAACAACCTCCGACAATGTGAGATAGTGGGGAAGGGGCTGAGGGGCTCTTCTTTCATATAAGAATTGGGATGTTACGAGTGGGCGCCTGTTTTCATTTGTAAAATGTTGGAAGGTATGATATAAACAATTAAGAGAGTAATCCTATGCTCCCTGGACAGTGTCAGTTTCCAGATCTGAGCTCATAGTCAGGGGTCCGATCTGGGAGCCAGGAAACCATGTCCCAGCCCATCCCCCTCATAGCTGGCGTGAAGAGAACCTCGTTGGCTACCTTTCTGCACTTTCTGAAAACACTGGCCTCAAACTGGAGGCATGTTACATTGGGACCTCCCATTCGAGAGAAGTTATCTATGTGTAAGGGGGGGGGGCATTTAAGTTTTTGATGAAAGAAGAGCCAGATGAGGTCATCAGCAAAGCCGCTCTTCCATTTATTGAAGATCAAGGGTGTAAACCTATGCATGTTTACACAGAAAAAAGGCCTACAGATCCCAGCATTCCCTAGCCAGCCAGCTGTCTAAACATGCACAGGATTGCACCCTAAATGGCAAAAAAGTAGCACTGAGACTACATAAGGAGATTCCTCCCCTTAAATGGTTGCTGGTAATTATAACAAAGTTTTATAAACCCTTCTCTACACTAAAAAAAGGGTGTGTGTGTGTGTGTGTGTGTGTGTGTGTATAATTTGAAAGTGTGGGAAAGATTAAGTGGCTTATTCATTATGAAGGATTTTTGTCATTTTTATAGTGGAGAAATGCTGAAAGAAACCAAGACGGCAGATTTTCTTGTGTTTCCATTTCTATGTACATCTTAAAAGTAACAGTTCGAACAGTTTTAAAATTCAGATTTTATTGATACATTTTCTCTCTCTGTCTCTTGAATAGACTAGGCAAGGAGAGGGGATTATTATTAGGGACAATTATGCTGACCAGCGCTCCTGTTTAAGAAACAGCTTTGAGTTCTAATTTTCTGCAGTGCAGAGTTTGTAGGTACCATTTGTACTCATTACTGTATATTGAGAAAGTTATTAAAAATACTTAAACTTGTTGACGCTTCCTGTGACACCTTCCCTGGCTTTTAATTGGGTTTTATAGAGTACAAGAAGAGAGCTCTTTTAAAACTAATCAGAGTTCCTTAGATCACATCTTTTACCCAATTGCAAGATGAAGATGGTTGGGTAAAATCAAGCAACTTTTTTTTTTTCTAAATGTGAATTTCTGAATGATCTGCATGACAAATTAAGGAGGTAATTTATGCCACTTTGGATGGGTACCATTTCCAACTGATGGAGGAACAATTGCTTTGTAACATAAGGGTTAAATCTTAATCTCAGAGGTTTGCAAAGCTGCTAGTCGCAGTCTCCTTAAAATTTAATATACCTCGTTAATGCTTACTTGCAAACACTGAAGGATTTTTATGATTATAATCATGTGTTACAGCACCTAGTACTGTTTCTAAGCCGCATACTAATCAGCTTAATGAGATATTACTGCACTTTTTGTTGACTAAAGCAAAATCCTTTTTATTGTTCGAAAGCTTGTCCTTTACTTTATTTTCCCCCCAAACATTATCTTGTTTTATTGTGTACCAGTAAATATCATGCCATCGCCCCCCCACCCCCCCACCCCCGTCAAATCATAAAACCATCTTTTTCATTGTAGAATGTGGAATTTATTGAATATGCTTAATGGGACTGAAAGTTTTATAAATGGACTTCTATTTTTGTTTTTTAAAGGGGAAGTGAGCAAGATGCAAAACATTTCTCTTTTATATAGATTGAAAAATGTAAGCAGGTGCAGTTTCACAGGGAAGAAGGAGTGGATGAAGTTGAAAGCTTAACGCTACTTATTTAAGAGCTAGATATTCAAATTGGCAATGTGTTCATTTTTAAATCCTAATTAATACATGCAATCAAAAACTATATAGGGTGATGAAGGCCCCCGTATAATTAAAACAAAACATAATCACAATTGTATGCCATACACTTGACATTTAATATACATTTTATTGGTTTCGGCTGTAGGGTTGCCACGTGTAATTTAAATGCAAAATGTTTTGGGGGTAGGTCCACTGCTAAAACTGGACTCACTCCAAATCTCACATTCTCCTTCCTTTTTCAGGGATGGAGGAAGCTAGTTTGTGCCTTGGCGTTTCTTCAGCTGGACCAGAAGCTGATGCCCACCTCAACAGCTCCATCCTCAATGGGCAGTATTCAATGAGCCAGAAGTTACACCAGATAACATCCCAGCTCAGTCATGCATTCCCAGAACTCCAGAGCAGGCAGAGCCCCGAGGACAAGACAGTGACTCTGCTAGACGAGAAGAGCCACGTGTCCATAGCCAACCAGCCCATCAGCAGTCAGATGGCCCTGCTGGCCAATCAACTTAACAGAGAAGTTGACACCAGTTTGAACGGGAGGGTGGACCTTCAGCAGTTCTTAAACGGGCAAAACTTAGGCATCATGTCCCAGATGAGCGATATAGAAGATGATGCCAGGAAGAACAGGAAATACCCGTGTCCCCTGTGTGGGAAGCGCTTTCGTTTCAACAGCATCCTGTCGCTCCACATGCGCACCCACACAGGAGAGAAACCATTCAAGTGTCCCTACTGCGATCACCGGGCAGCTCAAAAGGGAAACTTGAAGATTCACCTGCGTACTCACAAGCTCGGGAACCTCGGCAAAGGCCGTGGGAGGGTTCGGGAAGAAAACCGGCTCTTGCATGAGCTGGAAGAGAGGGCAATATTGCGGGACAAGCAGATGAAGAGCAGCCTCCTGCAACCCAGACCTGATGTCAAAGCACACCCGCATTCTCAACCCATGCCTCTCGCTACCTGCAATCTGTCTGTGCCCGCTAACCACAACCCTCCAGATATTTCCAACCCTGTTCCCTCTCCAAAGCCTGCCAGCATACAGGAAGAAGTGGTAGCGACAGCTGCCGGGTTTAGGTGCACTTTTTGCAAAGGGAAGTTCAAGAAGCGGGAGGAGCTTGACAGGCACATCCGGATCCTCCACAAGCCTTACAAGTGTACTTTGTGCGATTTTGCAGCATCCCAGGAGGAGGAGTTGATCAGTCACGTGGAGAAAGCGCACATAACTGCGGAGTCAGCTCAGGGCCAAGGTTCTAATGGGAATGGAGAGCAGGCCGCCAATGAATTTCGGTGTGAAGTGTGTGGGCAGGTCTTCAGCCAAGCTTGGTTCCTGAAAGGCCACATGAGAAAGCACAAGGATTCCTTTGAGCACTGCTGCCAAATTTGTGGGAGACGCTTCAAAGAGCCTTGGTTCCTTAAGAACCACATGAAGGTCCACCTGAACAAGTTATCTGTGAAAAACAAATCTCCCAGTGACTCAGAAGGACCTGTGTCCATCAGCAGCATGACACAGGAAGCGCATGCCAACTTGTACTCAAGATACTTATCCTGCTTGCAAAGTGGCTTCCTTCCTCCTGATAAAGCGGGTTTAAGCGAGCAGAGTCAGACCTACAACAAAGGGGATTTGCCCATGAAAGAGAGAGAAGTCCTGGGCAAGCTCCTGTCCCCTATCGTTGGCATTGGCCATAGCCTTGCTGAAGGTGACAAGCATTCTTTATTAGGCTGTCTCAATCTTGTGCCTCCTCTCAAATCCAGCTGTATAGAGAGGTTACAGGCTGCCGCTAAGGCTGCTGAGATGGACCCCATCAACAGCTATCATGCATGGCAGCTTATGGCAAGAGGAATGGCCACGGAACATGGTTTTTTGACTAAAGAACACCAGATTCAGCGGAGCCACGAAGACACTTTGGCAAACGCTGGAGTTATGTTTGATAAGGAGAAGCGGGAGTATGTGTTACTAGGAGCAGATGGCTCCAAGCAGAAAATGCCTGCTGATTTGGTTCACAGCACTAAAATGGGCAATCAGAGAGACTTGTCAAACAAACTAGACCCTTTGGAAGGCAGTCGAGATTTTCTGTCTCACGGTATGAACCAAGGGCTCGATTACAACATGCAGAGTCACAGCAACACAAAAGAGAAGCCAACTGAATGTCCTGACTGTGGCAGGGTTTTTAGAACATACCACCAAGTTGTTGTTCATTCCAGAGTCCACAAGAGAGACAGGAAGGTAGAAGATGAGATAATCCAGGGCAACACTGAAGAACGCCGTGGGTCTGGGAGCGATCAGGAATCTCAATCAGTTAGCAGGTCAACCACGCCGGGGTCCTCCAACATTACTGAGGAGAGTGGAATAGGAGGAGGCCTCTCGCAGACAGGAAGTGCCCAGGAAGACAGTCCACATCCTTCTTCACCTTCATCTTCAGGTATGCCGCAATTTTTCTTCTTTCAGCTGGAATAGCTCATATAATTCTCACGGATGATGCTAGCAACATTGCAATGCTTCCCATTAGGTTTCTAAAAAGCCATCATGTTCAAAGTGTGCAACTTGTATTACCTTTATACCCAACCTGTTGCGTTTTTGTTGTTCTTGAAAGAAGCACCATCTTCGTTTCTTTTTATTGTACTTTTCAGTCTTCCATTAATCACATACTTTAGCCATTCCTCATATGGTGGTAGTGGAAAAGAGTGCTTGCTTGCAGTAAATAGAAAATCTATTGGGGATATACTTTTCTGTTTGGTTCCAGTTTCCCCTTTTGCTCCCAGATTCTCTTTCTTGCAGATCCTCACATCCAAATGAAAGTGAGGCATAAACTGTTTGCAACATTAGCTTGAGAAGGTTTAAATGGAGTCTAAACTGAATGTTGTGGCCATTGTCCTATGTCATACAGACATTGTTAAATTTAGTAGGCTTGTTCATTCGTCTATAATACGTCCAGTTCCCAAACCACTGCAATGATCCTTAAAAAAAATGCATGCATTTTGCTCGTGTATTAATATGCTAATTTGGAAATATGCAACACTATCTATTTAATATAGAGGCACTCAAGTTGTAGATAGCTTCAGGCTGACTTCCGTTCACTTCTCCATTTAGCCTTCTCTGCAACCTTGCTCTAGTTGTCCTTATTTTGTGGTGGGGATCATGGTTCATTTATGTGGCTAATTGTGGCCTATGTTTAAGGCCAGAGGCCAAGAATATGCATGGGTTTGGGGCCTATGGGGTACGAATGATGTTCTGTGCCCATCCACCCATAGAGGCTGCACACTCCCGAGTTTAAAAACTCATGAAAGCTAGTCAGTAAAATGATTTGAAACAAAATATTCCATTGGTTTAATGTTAACCTGCTGTGTTCAAAAGAGCAAAGCAAAATAATATTTCACTGAAGCTATCTACAATATTGAGTTTTCTTGGCACATTTAAAAAAGAAAAAAGAAAAAAAGAAAGGTAAGATTTCTGGCCTCATCTCTTATTTCTAGACTCCTGAACTAATGGATAGTAAATTGAAAGTTATATCTTCAGCCCCTTTATAACAAAAGCACCTCGCTAATATTGTAATCATTCTGCAGGCCTAACAACAGAGGAAATCATGCCATAACAAATACTCTGTTACTAATGGCAACATTGATTTCTGCAATCAGCCATTAAGTCTAGAAAATGAAAGACAGTTTGAGAGACCTTAAGGCATTACATTGTCCACTGTTAAAGATCTGGTAGCAGGCTGTTGAAGGCAATTCTTTTTAGGCTCACCCCCTCCCTTAGTTTCGATAAATATTTTAGCATTGAAGGCAAACCACTGTTACAGTTATTAAGTAGAAGCCAGTTTATTTTTTGCTGTTCTTGTCATGCGCCAGTATCCTCCATTTCTAAGGACAAAATTAATACGAAAGAAAGTGCTGGTTTGGGGGTGGCTTATTATAAACCAGTAAAGGAACTCTTAAGACACATAAATCTGCCCTCTGCATTCCAAAGATTCCTATGGTGCTTAACGCTGTTGTTTAAATACCCATGAAACACACAGACTATGTTTTGAACTGTAGCCTCATTTGCAATAGCTCAGTGTGACAGAGCACAAGCTTTGCATGCAGAAGGTTCCAGGTTCGATCTCCGGCTTCTCCAGGTAGGGCGAGGAAAGGAATCCTGCCTGAAACCCCGGGGAACTGCTGCCAGTCAGTGTTGACAATACCAGGCTAGATGGACCAAGTTTTGAAACACCTTTTAAAAGCCTGTGTAGGAACAAGGGCAAATGGGAAGAGCTAATTTTATATTATGTCGTTTCTTGTTTTAAGAGGATTGAAAATCCAATATGACAACATAAAGTTTTCCTTTTCCACACTAGTTGCATGTGTCCACTTTCCAAACATTTTTTTTAAAAAAATGCATGTGCTTCCCCCCCCCCCCCCCCGGGTAAGCGTTGACTCCCTAAAGGTTGGCGGCATGTGTTTTAGAACAAGCAGCTAACATTTTGGTATTTTTAATGCTAACCTCTCATGCACGTCACGGCTTGGATGCTTTTGGCAGAATAGGAACAACAACAACAATAATAATAACAATAATTTATTTATTTATTACCCGCCTCTCCCTCTGGATCGAGGCGGGGAACAACATTAAATACTAATAGTATAAAATACATAAAACTGCTTAAAACATATTATTGAAATAATAATAAAACTCTTAAAATTCAACTAGGTAGGCCTGCCGGAAGAGATCAGTCTTTATGGCTTTCTTAAAGTTAGAGAGACTGTTAAGTTGACGAATCTCTCCCGGCAGGCCATTCCACAGTCTGGGAGCGGCCAAAGAGAAGGTCCTCTGGGTAACGATTGTCAGCCTAGTTTGGGCTGATTGAAGTAAATTCTTCCCAGAGGACCTGAGCATGTGGGGCGGATTGTACAGAGGAAGGTGATCCCACAGGTAACCTGGACTTTAAAGGTAGGGCTTTAAAGGTAACGGCCAACATTTTGTACTTCACCCAGAAACTAATTGGCAGCTACTGCGGTGATTTTAAAGTTGGTACAATATGGTCACCCCTAGGTGTACCAACCTGGCTGCCAGATTTTGAACTAGGTAGCCCTGTGTACAGCGTATTGCAGAAGTTGAGCCTCTAAGTTATCAGTGTGTGCATGACTGTCTTTAGGTCTTCCAACTTTAAGGGCCACATATATCTATAACCCGTCTAACCACCCAACAGCACTGGCATGTCAATCCCAAAAACTGTATTTAAATGACGAATCACAGACCAGCAATGACCTATTCCCCGAATGGAAAGGAAAACAGGCAAATTAGGGTGCCTGTGCTCCTTTTCTTATGGCCTATTCTTTTGCCACCAGGTGGAAGTCTGCATTTCTCTGGCTGCCTCCACCAAACCAGACGCGAAACTCTCTGGGTCTCAGGTATCTAGTTTAGGTAGTGTGTGGCTTGGCTAATGGATGAAGGATGGGTAACTCTCCCCCCACCCGCCCCTGAATAGAGCTAAGAAATTTTAAATTACAAAGATTAATATTTCAGTGAACATGTTAGTAGGAAAGAGTTTCAAAATGTAAATGGATGAATACATGCACAACACAGACATACAAAACATATGAGCAATGTGGTAATAAAACACCCAGGGATAAACGCCTCTAGTTAACAACCAAACTATGTCCCTGTTTTATACAGATCCCTTATCCAGTGTAGATTTCTTTCAATTGGATCTCCAGTTCCAGCAGCTCTTATTCCTTCTTTCTGCTAGGACTCTCAGCTTCCTTCCTTCCTTCCTTCCTTCCTTCCTTCCTTCCTTCCATCTCCCTCCCTCCTCTCTCTCTGAGCCTATCTTCACTACTGCTTTAAAACGGTTTCAAATGGTTTCAAATGGCTTATAACAGTAGTGATAACTGTTGGGGCTCAGGACACACTCCATATACAGTTTTCAAAACTTTTTCAAAGTGTTATATCCTGCGTGTGTAGATACTCTCTCTCTCTCTCTCTCTCTCTCTCTCTCTCTCTCTCTCTCCCTCTCCCTCTCCATTCTTTTCTGCTTCTTTCTGCTTCTCTGCCTTTCTATGTTAGATATTAGATGTTTATTTCTTAAAATGACTTTGTTTTTCCCCTCTCTCCCTAACTCCAAACATCCAGAAGGATAGTTTTTTTGTTCATTCTTATAAACTAAGTTTCTGTTTCCTGAGTTGAAACTTCTCTCATCTTTCTCTCTTCTTCTGACCTTCTATTGAACTTTTAATCTCCTGCTCCTCTGAGCACAACTTCTTGATCTCTAAATTCTAACTAAACTTTTGACTCTAAACTATGAGCACTGAAGCTAAAACAGGTTAGCACATGTACGTACGCAGACACACACACAACTTTTAACCCCATAATATCCTAAAAGCAAACTAAATGCAAAAATGGAGGATGGTTCTGTTCCTTTATAGGCTGAGAGTGAAAAAAAATAACTCATTTCTGATTTTCTGTTGCTTGCTGGCTTATTATGGACCAGTAGAATATCCACAATAAAATTACCCATAAAAAAACCAGATAAAACAGAAGACTGAAAATGTGGCTCAGCTGACAGAACCCCTCTTCCCTTGTGTGTCTTTGCATTCCTATATTCCAAACAGGGCCAGCTCTACGGTTAGAGATGTGGCTAGAGATGTGATGAGCTGGAAACCCCCAGACAAAATAGAGGGTGGTGGTGGGAAAAAAATAACAAGCAAATTTATTGCTAGGGATTTTTTGGAAAATAGGGGGGGATGGGGGACATTTCCCCCCCTTGAATTTTCCATTTTTCCTGACTCTGCCCCCCCCCCCCCCCACAAGCCTTCACATCTCTACCACTAGTTCACTATATTTCCCCACAGGAAGCCAGCATTTTTGCAGTATTTTACAAAGTAGCAAGCCCATACCAGCTGTGAGGAGGTTTGGGAGGGGGATTGGATCTCCAGCTTCCCCTTTGGAGGTTGGAGTGCGGTCTCTGACCTTGGAAGGGGAAATTTGGACAATCCTATGGACCCTTGATTTCTAGGTGCAATAGGATTGCTCCCTTACTGTTTATATATATAAAAAATGGAAGCCAAATAGGTTCAGCAACATTTATCCTAAATTTGCAAACTTAGATACTGAATCCATTTTCAATCATGCGTGTTGGATGAATAATTTCTAATTGTTGCCCCACAATGGAAATTTAGTATGATGAGCCATGTCACTGATGCAAAGTGCCAAATACCAGAATGCAACTTTTTCACCAGATGAAATGTATAAATTTAACCTCCTTCTCCCCTCCGCACACAATATTCCTTTGCCCACTGCAAAGTTCCCAAAGAAACAAATTCAAATCATTGCCTACACATGACTATCTTTGGAAGATGAACCTGCAGCATACAAAGGAGGTCTGTGATTCCTAAAGTTAAAGGGAAATACTCACTGAGGCAGCCATCACGAAATTACTACAAAAAAACACGGTTTAACCAATTTCTAAGCCTGTACAACAATGTCTCAGAACTTAATTTGCATCACTCGATTCTTTTCTTGTTGCAAACTGGGTCAGTAGGGCCTGAGAAACTATTTTTTTCCAGATCTTAACCAATGAATTCTTTTTTTATAAATTGGTGCTCTTAACATGATAGCAGTTCTGAATTCATCATAAGAAAACCCTTTATATGCAACGCCTCTTAGAACAGATCTCTAGAAGAAGGGCTACAATGAGTGGCAGAGAAGTCTTTGTTATCTGATGTAATTCTTTGCAAAGGAGGATTGGGAATGGAGTGGCTGTTTTTTTTTTTAATGTCTAGTTCAGGCTGAGAAGAAGAAAGGGTCAAGTTTGCAATCAAACAGTTATTGCAGAGATGTGTGACTGTCACTGGCTGGGCTAATGCGGTATGCAGCTGTTTGTTATGTGAGTAAAAGAATGTTTGAATCAGTGAACATGTGAAAATGACGCCAGTGAACCAGAAAATGTGTTTGTTCTTTGGCTCTCCAAACCGCTGAGAACTAAGCTGAAGATCAACTGCTAAAACTCGGACCTTTTGACAAATGGAGAGGTCATATTTTCTAACAGAAAATGGACAAAACCAGTCGCACAGATCATTCATCTTTTTGTTTTATTTTTATCACTTTTGTTGTTCTCTGGTTACAATGCAAAGGGAAGCAGATAGAAACTGCATGCCAACAGGTGACTCTTATACTGTCACATGGATCCTAACGTTGTTACTCAGGAGTAAGTCCCATTGATTTAGCCTTGTGCTTATTGCTCTCTCATGGAAACTCATGACATTTACAAAGTGCTTAGCTTTGGCTGACGTTTTCCCATCATTTCCAGGTGATGAGTATTAATTCATCATAAGCAACAGAATCCATGCTTTATAGAAATAGCCCCTCTTTCTCAGATAACCTCTAATAACCAACCTGATTACTCCTTGTACCATCCATCTCCGAATATAAATAAAAAATAAGTTAGCTTTATGAACTTTGATGGGAGAAAGATGCTGCATAACAGACACATGCCAAAATATGGCCGCTAGTCGTCTGGGACTCTTTGTATGAATCCAGATTGGGACAGATTTTGCTTAGGAATTAGCACATAGAATAATTAAAGCTTAATGTAGTAAGAAATGATACTGTTTGTTATAGCTAGTAGGGTAGTACCTTCTGCATTTGCCTATAATTTTGGTGTGGAGATAATTGAAGTCTTGATAGTATGAAAGGGGTAATTGAATGCACTGACCCTCCAGTTCATTAAATAAAGTAGGCCAAGTTGCATGATCAATGGAAAGTGAGAGATTTTTTTAAAAAAAAGGAAAGGAAGGAAGGAAAATAAAACATTGTTAACTATAATAATTTATTCTTGTCCGTAGTACTTCATGTTGACTTTGGCACAAATTGTTTGATCAGCTGGTTTGGAACCTTTTCAGTATTTCTGATTTTTCTATGGCAGCGAACTCCTCCTTAAACAATGCATTTCAGCCTATATTTATGCCCATTGACAGAGCATATAAAAAGCTTTTGTACTGGACAGAGCTGCAAAGATGCAGGACAGAGAATGTTATGATGCCTTTCTTTCTTTCTTCCTTTCTTTTTTTCTTCTTTCTTTCCTTCGACGGTGATAATCATCAAATGGTCTATGTGAACAAAAACAGGCAAAAAAAAAATTTAAGTCTGAGGATTAAGATCTTCATTTTTTTTTGCTTGCACATTCCAATTGTTCTTAAAATATTTGGCAATGTCAATTAGTAACTGAGCAGAGTTAGCTGATGAACACAATTTTCCACTAGACTGAGCACCCTATTGTAGTCGAGCTAACAGCAGATTTCTGAGGTCATTATCATTCCCTGGTAGCTTTGCCCAGCTGCTTCATGCTGCAAAAGCCAAACTTTATACTAGAGCTTTGGGATGGCACGCAGCAACAGGGGGCTGGAAAGGGAGGGAGTGGGAAGTTGGCTAAGAAGCTAAAAAAAGGGGGTAAAAAGGGGGGGAAGCCATTACCATCAGAGGAAAGAGAATGTCAATGTTCCTAGGTATTTTGAGGCAATTGTGTCTTTGAGCTAGTTCTCCCTTTCTCTTTCAGCTGGCCTCTTTCCCTTCATGATCATGCTTAAACTTTGAAATGAAAGGTTTGAGGTTGCATAGTTGGTTTTATTTTCTTCATAAGCTTCGATTGCCAGATATATAAAAATAGAAGCCTCACTCCCTGAAATAAATAACTTGCTTTGGATTTGATCTTGCCATCTTTTCTGCATTCTGTTCTTTTGTTATCATTTCTACACCTGGCCAGATCAGGTGATATTGCTGAGATTATGTAGCTTCAAGAATTGGTACCTGAATTTGCTCGCTTTCCTCTTCCCTCCACATTTCTCTTGACTTTTATGGCAGCCAGGTTGGTCACCGGTACATCTAGGGGTGACCACATTACACCAGTTTTAAAATCTCTTCACTGGCTGCCAATCAGTTTCCGGGTGAAGTACAAAGTGTTGGTTATTACCTTTAAAGCCCTACATGGTTTGGATCCAGGTTACCTACGGGATCGCCTTCTCCCATACAATCTGCCCCGCATGCTCAGGTCCTCTGGGAAGAATTTACTACAGTCAACAAGAACTAGACTGACAACTGTTACCCAGAGGACCTTCTCTTCTGCCGCTCCCAGATTGTGGAATGACCTACCAGGAGAGATTCACCAACTCACCAGTCTTCAGGAATTTAAAAAATCTATAAAGACTGATCTCTTCCGGCAGGCCTACCCAGATGAATTTTAAAGTGTTTTATTGGTGTTTTATTGGTATTTTAATGATGTATTGGTTTTATGTGCTTTTAATCAGTTTTGTATTTTATGTTTAATGCTGTTCCCCGCCTCGATCCGTTGGGAGAGGCGGGTAATAAATAAATATATTATTATTATTATTATTATTATTATTATTATTATTATTATTATTATTATTGTGTTGTGACTTTTGTATTTGAGCTGCGGGTAGGAACTGTTGTCGTAAATTAGATTAATTCTAGACAGAAATTTATCAACAAGATGAATGACCTAGCTCCCATCATTTGGCCATTCTGGAGCCCTTGGTAATCAAGGATTGAAAGGCTCTCTGCCATAGGAAGAAAACACACCCCTTTTAATCCAAAGGTAAATGTCTAGACATGAAAAAGAAGTAGTTTTGAGGTTGCTGTCCATCAGTAAGCACCTGGATGGCAGACTCAGCAAGTGCTCAGCTTACCTCGTCTGTCTTCCCTGCTTTGGTGAGATGTATTGTATTTCGATTTAAATACTAATGATCGGGGCTCATTAGGGCACCGCAGAGCTCAGTTCTGGGCCCAGTGCTCTTCAACATTTTTATTAATGATTTGAATGAGGAGGTGCAGGGAATGCTTATCAAATTTGCAGATGACACAAAATTGGGTGGGATCGCTAATACCCTGGAAGACAGAAACACACTTCAAAGTGATCTTGATAGGCTAGAGCACTGGGCTGATAACAACAGAATTAAATTTAATAGGGATAAATGCCAAGTTCTACACCTAGGAAAAAGAAGTCAAATGCACAGTTACAAGATGGGGGATACTTGGCTCAGCAATACTACAAGCGAGAAGGATATTCGAATCATTGTAGATCACAAGATGAATATGAGCCAACAGTGTGATGTGGCTGCAAAGAAAGCAAATGCCATTTTGGGCTGCATTAATAGAAGTATAGCTTCCAAATCACGCAAGGTACTGGTTCTCCTCTATTCGGCACTGGTTAGGCCTCAACTTGAGTATTGTGTCTAGTTCTGGGCACCACACTTTAAGAAGGATGCAGATAATCTGGAGCGTGTTCAGAGGAGGGCAACGAGGATGATCAGGGGCTTGGAAAGGCGAGACTGAAAGAACTGGGCATGTTTAGCCTGGAGAAGAGAAGATTGAGGGGAGACATGATAGCACTCTTCAAATACTTGAAAGGTTGTCACACAGAGGAGGGCCAGGATCTCTTCTCGATCAACCCAGAGTGCAGGACACGGAATAATGGTCTCAAGTTACAAGAAGCCAGATTCCATCTGGATATCAGGAAAAACTTCCTGACTGTTAGAGCAGTATGACAATGGAACCCATGACCTAGGGAGGTCATGGGCTCTCCCACACTAGAGGCATTCAAAAGCCAGCTGGACAGCCACCTGTCAGGGATGCTTTATAGACCCCTTTCAACTCTACTATTCTATGATTCTATGATAATTTCCAAATGTGTATCTACACATATAAATTTACACATGCAAATTGCTGTCCCCTTTCTGCTTTTTTTGGGTGGTGCATTCTCCTCTCTTTTTTGGTGATGCCTAAGTGGCCACCCTATCAGCCAGCCCATGACATCATTTCCTCTCTACTGATCCCTTGTTAATGCCCTGTTCATTGCCTATTCACTAGTAAAGTTAGTCACTGGGAAAGCCAAGCCTCTTTTGGCTCGATAAGAGTTCTGCTACATGAATGACTTGCTTTGCTTCTGTGTTCCCCAAACTCTGGGAACTTTTTTGCACATTTCTTTTAAAAAACACTCTGCAATTTGCACAAATGCCTGAGCAGTTTGTGGAAATTTCAGCCAAATTAACAAGAATTTTGTGCATACGGCCATAATTTGTGTACTTTGCACAAATACGGCCTTCATTTGTGCAAATTGCAGAACCTGAAAAGTGTGCAAAATCCCTGAACTTTCTCCCTACTGGCCCGACTTACTGCAGATCGAGTCGGGTGCTGCAGCAGGAGCCAAAACCAAATCCAGAGGGCAGGGCCTAGAAAGCCACCTCAAACGCTATCCCCCATCGAACAGATTTCTCTGACAACCGTACTATTCACACAACTCTTTTGGAATATCAGGTTACAAGAGTGAGTGGAGAGTACTAGAGCAAAAGCAAAGCCATCTACTTCAACAAGCTTTCATCTTGCAAAGAATAACCCTCTGCCTGGCCCACCATTGCATTCTGATGTAAATGGTTACTTCATATTACTCTGGGGCAGGAAAGTATGCGCGTGAGCCAAATGGTTCTTAGCATGTATCACAGCCACATATATCTATAGCCCAGTCTACAGATTTTTTTAAAAAATAAATTAGACCCTATGAACTTTCTTTATTAAATGTAGCTGCAGCATACAGTTCAGATTAGAAATGTACACTCACTTTTCAGGAGATGGAGAATCCTCTCTCTCTCTCTCTCTCTCTCTCCCCCAATGAGAGACAGTTTATGCCAGGAAATAATTAAGAGTGTTAAATTTTAAAAGCAGCAAGCAGTGATCCCTGGGTTGCTACGATTGGCAAAATACTCACTTGAGGAGATGAAAAACATTTTTGGAATAAAAACTACCTATTAATTATAACATGGTTCTTTAAATTATTATTATTACTACTACTACTACTATTGCTGGCCTCATTTGGTATCAGGTTGAATGAGATGCAAAGCTACACTTCTTTTGATGCTCAGCTGTTATGGCTGAGCACCATATGTAGCTTTCCTGTCCTTAATATAGAACAACTACATGCTGCTCCATGTTTGCAAGAGATTTACAGAAGCTTGAGTTCTGTGTATTAAAGCTGTGTACATCTAGACATTTGGGAGAGTACTTACAGCAAAGCGGCTGTGGGTGCAGGCCTATACTAATAACCTGGCAAAGGCTCAGCATTTTATTCTTACATAATGCAACTAAATTACATAAGTCTGTAAGAAATTGCCTTGCTTGATCTGACCAAAGATCTGTTTAGCCCAGTTCTCTGTTTCCAACAGTGGCTAGCCAGATGCTCCTGGGAGGTTCACAAGCAAGGTGTGATGGCAAAAGTAACCTCATGTTGTTAATCTCCCAACTGTAATGATTTGGATGAGTCTGCCTGGTTCTTAAGATCTTCTGGAGAGGCCCTACTTTCAAGGTGCCACCTTCAGAGGCACATTTTGTGGTGACCTGTGAGAAGGTGTTTTTGGTGGCTGTTCCCAGGCTGTGTTGTACCCTCTCTGCTATTTTTCCACCAGCAGGCAAAGGCTACTTATTTCAGAAGGCCTTCAGCCTGTAAGTGGATCTGTTGGGTTGGGCACTGTTTACTTATGTTTTTGTTGTATTTAAATATATTGTTTTAATTAGGTTAATTGTTTCTGTAAGTTGCTTTGACTCCCATGTTTTGGTGGAAAGGTGGAGGATAAAACAAACAAATAAATAAATAAATAAATAAAGCCTAATTAGTGGAAGTTGTGTAACTCACAGGATCACAGTGTATCTGAGTCACAACACTATTCCATTCCTAGTAGGGATGTATGAGAAACTAGATTCTGTTCACAAATCATGCAGCCATCTCCCAGTCACAATCCCTAATGTGGACAGGAGCACTTTTCCTCCCAGGAAATGTTTTCAAATTCAGAAACCTGAAATTGCGTTTGAAAAATACATTTTTTTTTAAAAAAAAACCCACACCTTTAAATCAACATTTTTAAAATCCATTTTCTTGCTTCACCAATGGAGGGAAAGTGCACACTTTTGAAAAATATGCACAGAAATGCACATTTTCCCATCTGAAATGCACACTTTTTCTATTAGAAGTAGCTGGAAAACGGGTCAAAAACGAAAATGGGAAGTTTCTAATAAGATCAGAAGCTTACAAAGAATTCTTCAGCAAGAAGAGCAGCAATGGTAGACAAGCGTCTTTGAAACATAGCTTGCTCGTCATTATTCATCAAAACACCCTCAGGTGAATTGGGTGTTTTTAGGGTGTATGGCTCAGTTCAGAGGCCCAGGAGACTGACCAACTCACATGAACAGAATGCAAACATGCCCCAGAATACTCTGTAAAATGCAGAAGTACTATGGCAGATTCCTATAAAATACTCTATGTTCCTCAACAAATCCATCAATCAGATCAGTATTTCTGGGCAGTAGAAAGTTTGAAAATACAGCTTCATATCATCTAGAAAAGGATATCTGAGAGAGTGAAGCTTGTAGGATGACCAACTGTCAGGATTTCCCCGGATTTGTCCTGTTTTTTCTTTTTGTTCTACCCTGGGTGTCAGGGGATTTTCTGTAATTTCCTATAATGTCCTGGAATGACATGCTTTCCCCTTTAAAGCCACCATTAGCGTGGCAGGGGGTAATGGCACGCTTTCTGGAGGCATTTCATTCCCCTCCCCCCACTGCTCCAATAATGTCTGTGTCATTCGTGGACATTATAGAAAAGGCTCTGATTGGAATGACATGCTTTCCCCTCCAAGTGGAGGAGGGGAAAGCATGCTTTATGGGGCCTCCAGAAAGTGCACCGTTCCCCCTTCCCATGCTAATGGTGGCTGCCATTAGCATGGTGGAGGGAATGATGCATTTTCTGGAGGCCCTGTAAAGCATGCCCCCCCCCCCACACACACACACACTGCATGTCCTCTTTTTTGGTTTCCCAAATACGGTCACGCTACTTAAAAGTATTGTGGAACTGTAGCTCTATAAAGGAAACCTTCTTCCACCCTGGTTTTGTTTTATTTTGTTTTAAAGAAACCAGTTATTTCCAAAAACACACCATACTGAAGCACATTACGTATGTGAGGTTCAGGCGTTACCAACTCCACCCAGAAAAGCAGCCCTTTTTAAAATATCCTTTTTGGATTGCACTGGAAATAATTTTTTGAACATCAGTATAATTACTGAAAGGCAGCCCAGCAGCGCTACTAATAGACAGGAAATGCAACTATAAGAAGATTCCTATTTAAATTTTCATTACTAGTTATTTAAGGACATTACCAAAAATATTTCACTGTCACCATATGATGTTTCTATATATGGCAACTGTGAATCAGATACCTACTGTAGAATGCATTATAAAAATAACACTATAAGATGTTCGTGCTTAGATCTGCATTTAAACTTTTTAAAAGCAGCCAAGGTACAGTCTGGTTTTTTTCAGTATAACAGCATGGTTGTGTTAAGCCCCCTAAACATAACGCTGTGCTATTTATTTATTTATTTATTTACATATTCCTCACTTTCCGCTTCCCCACAAGTGAACTCAAATTAGTTTACAGCATAAATATGTTATAAAATACATTTTAAAAAACCATATAAAATTACATATATAAAATCTCACAAAATATTGATCGTGGACAAGCAGCACTAAAATGAGAAAGCCAATAGAACAATCAACCAAAACCCTTCTGGACGAGCCATGTTTTGACTAGAAGCCCTAAAGAATACATGTTTGGGGCCGGACAAACATACCTCAGCAGGGCATTTCACAAAGTTGGGCCCAGTACTGAAAAAGCTGTTCTCCTATAAGCTGCAAGGCCTCAGACGTTGAATAAAGCATGTGAGTGGAACATATGGAAGAAGGCATCATTGAAGTATCCAGGTCCTAAACCATCTAGGGCTTTAAAGGTTATAACCATCACCTTGAATTGAGCCTGGAAACAAACTGGCAACCAGTGTAGATTGAACACAGTTAGTGTAATATGTTCTGAATGCATATCCCCAGCCAGCAACTTGGTAGCAGCATTTTATACCAGTAGAAGTTTCCAAACAGTTCTCAAGGGTAGCTCCACCTAGGGCCTGTTCAGACAACACACTAAGCCATGGTTAAGCTGCTAAACCATATACAGCAAATGGTTAGCGAATGTGTTTTAACCATGGTTATATTGCCACCATGGTAAGGAATGCTTCACACAACATGCTAATTCATGGTTCACATGACATGCTGAGCCATGATGTTTAGTTCAAAATGCTGAACCACCATGGCTTAGCGTGTTGTCTGAACAGGGTCCTAGAATGAGTTACAGTAGTCTAATCATGAGGTAACTAGGGCATAAATGACCATGGTAAGGTTCGGCTTTGTCAGGAAGGGTTGTAATTGGCAAGCCAGCAAAAGCTGGGGGAAACGCATTCCTCACCAACTAAGGTCACCTGCTTATCCCAAAGAAATGCCACGTAAAGTTATGAACCTGATCTTTTAGGAATTGTGTTCTGTCAGTCAGCTAATCTACCCAAATTCATAGATGTGGTCTATTAGCAGAAAGAACACTTAATGACATTTTTGTTTCTATTAGATCAGCAGTGGGAAGCTAATAAATCTAGCCCTGGAATTATATCAGCCAAGATCTCTCCCACAGATATTGTACCTTGTTATGGGTCATTGAGAAGTTTTGGGCCCAGAAAAAACACAAGACAAATTTATATGCAGATTACTAATGATACCAACCTTGATGAAGTTAGCAGTCATTCACACTGAATGGGGGTGTTATGAGATTAAAAAGGGAGGAGTTTAAATGGATCCTCTATCTTTGGGTTAAGACTATTTTTAATCTGGCATTCCCCCATATACAATGGGCTGGTTTGCGTGATCAGTGTAGCCCACCATGATTTATTTAAGCCATATTTGGTTGTGGCATGTACAGGCAGCCAATTTGAATATTCAACTGCCAGTTCGGGTTTGCCATGGTTTGTTGTGTCATACAAACTTGGGCACCAGGGGTTGTTTGTGACTTAACCCTCAAATATCCTTACAACAGACCATTGGTTAAACAACCCCTCCAACCTGGGTTTGGATAACATGACAAGCCATGGCTGGATCTTGGATAGACCATCTGGCACCCGCTAGTGCCACAACTACTCTTGGCTTAAATAAGCTATGGTGGGTGTGATGATCATGCAAACTAGGTCACTGTCTGCTTTTGAAGATATATGCTGTGGTGCTTGTAGATGCAAAATGCAACTGGCCATCTTAAATATGGGGTCTGTCAACAGCCCTTTTGTTTCCTTTAGTTTATGGTGGGACCCGGTCAATCATCCTGCAATGGGTTAAAGCTATTGAGAAGCAGCCCTAAGTAGTAGAAATAAGAAAATATAAATCAAAGCCATTGTATAAACGATTCCTCCTTATGTTATGCCCAGTTATGTATGGGATCCAATCAATTCTAAATTGAGAGTGGCTTCTTCTAAGGCCTGATTGAATATTTTATCCCTTGTGGAATGGGAAGGCCAAATTTAGAATATCCCAAGAAGAAGCTGAGTTTGTTTCTGTCATTCTCAAATCATTAAAGAGATTGTTTACTTCATATTTGAATGTGAGGTTCTATAAAGATACTAGCATTAAATAAAGTTATCCATTTTATCTTCTAAACTATCTTCTCTAGATTAAAAGACACTGATGTATGTTATATTTAGAACAGCAAATGTTCTTGTCCAGGCACTAATAGTACATGATAAGATCAATGAAAGTGTTGTGGATTATCATAGGTATCCTGGTATTTTCTAGGTGTCATGACACGATTCGTTAATGCAACAATTTGTGAAATTTTATTAATGTGTGAGACCTGTTTTTCTGACATATGGCTGCATCTGTATAATGTCAAGTGGATATTTCGCAATAAATGATTTATTGATGAAAACAGGCTGTACTCCTAACCCTGAGTCAGATGGTCGACCCACCTGCTGTACTTCTGTCTTGTTTAAATTAAGTTTAGACTTATTCTGTCCCATCTAGTCCTTCACAGCTGACAGACAGCAATTCAGGGTTTTCACTGCCATCCTAGGATCAGATGTAAATGAGCTGGGTGCTATCTCCATACTGATGACTCTGCAGCCCAAATCTACAGATGATTTCACCCAGCACTTTCATGTAGATGTTAAACAGCATGTTAAACAGCTATTTGAATATGTCTTTTCAAATTATAATGATAAATACTTAGCATTTGTATAATACCTTTCACGTGTTGAAAAATCAGCTCAGTGTACATTATCTCAGTACTCCTTACAAGAACCCTGTAAGGTAGGCCATTGTTTTTTTACCGTATTACACACTAGGATGGAGGCTGAGACTTGAGAAGAGTGATGTGCCTCAGAGTGACTGGTAAATTTGGGACAGAGTTGGGATCTGAATCAGCAATTTCTAAGTTCACAGTTTCTTAGCCACAACAACACACAAGCTCAACAGATGCACTTCAGTGCATTTCTAGTACATCGGATGAGAATTATTACTATTGGTCACATTTAACAAACTTGGAATAAATACTTGTAAAACAATTTGTGCTGAGATCAAATGAGGGATTACTTTTTTAAGTGCCCTTCTGCAGCCTACTTTATATAATGCAAATAATGATGCATAGCAAGGACCATGCCTTGGGGTTGATACCGCTGCAGTTCTATCTTGCAAGAATGTTCTTCCTCATTCTAGCTTACTTGATGGAAATGACAATGAAATGTTGACATTCCATTCATCAGTTCCTATTCATATATACAAGAACTGCCCTTCAAGGAACTACCATTTTTTCCCCCGTCCTTGGAATTTCTAGTTATGCACTCTGATCTAACAGCTGCAATGTATGAGCTAGGACTCCAGTGTGCAGCTGGGGATTCACTCCTCCTTTCAAGCCCATATCAGAAATGGTTTGATTCACGCAACGGGCTCTGCATATCTGCTCACAAGCCCACAAAACCTTGCCTGTGCAAAAATACTGTATTTACTTATTATTACATTTCTATACCTCCCCATAGCTGAAACTCTCTTGGCGGTTTATGTAGGATTAAAACAATTCAAGACAATACACAAAATTTAAAACCACAAAAACATGCAACATACACAAAAACACACATCTGAAAACAACTATAAACAACTTTAAGCTCTGAACCTAAAAACAGCTCCAGGATCGGTGAAGCTCATCACATATTGCTAAATGCCTGGGAGAAGAGAAAAATCTTGACCTGGCGCCGAAAAGATAGCAATGTTGGTGCCAGGTAAGCCTCATCAGGGAGATCATTCCATAATTGGGTGCCCACCATAGAGAAGGCCCTCTCCCTTGTTACCGTCTTCCAAGCCTCCCTCGGAGTAGGCACCTGGAGGAGGACCTTAGATGTTGTATGAAGTCTTCTGTGTACCAGATATTGAGATTAAACATCAGGTGACACTGAAGTGAATGCTCAAAGCTTTCAACAGTAGCGGAAATGTATACTAGTCAACCGATAGGCAGGCAATGTGACGCACATGATACAACACCCCAAAACCAAAACAAACAACCATTACCAGTGCATCCAGTTTATAATTTTTTTAATAGATTTTAAAATCTGTAAACTTTGAAAAATTTAATAACCATAAACATTCTAAACATATATATGCATAAACAGAGTTTATAATGCAAAACGTTTTGGTATAAAACACCAGCTTCAGTCACAAACATGAGTATGCTACAATACCAAAATGTATATTTGTATAAAGGAAGGAATGGCAGAGAGGCCTGGAAGGGAGAAGAAAAGTATGATGATACTTCCACTCATCCGAATCCTGCACTGAGCCAGTATTCTGCTAGGAGACAGTCAGTGATGTATGGTTACCAAAACATATTCCATGATTGCATAGGGCGAGCAGGTATAAAAGCCCCCTTACTTCTCATTTCCCCCCTTTTTACAAAGCCAACTTCCGTTGATCTGGCCTTGGCCCATTTAGTCTGTGCAAAAGCATTCAATTTGTGTGTCCATTTCTCTTGATTAAGTATATTTTGGTAAAAGAAGCCATGATTGACCAGACGAAGAGCAGAAAGGAATACAGCAGTGTGTAATTATTCACACTTAAGGGAGGGCATCATTTGCAGTGTCCCTGCCAGCTGTATTAAGCAGCAAGTGCCCAGGCATGCTGTACACTCACGCTGTGCAATTAGAGGGTGGGTGAGTGGGTCCTCTTCTATTGACGAGGCCTTATTGTGGTTCCCACATAATTTTCACCCTTGACATGGCCCGTCCCTTGTTCAAATGATGACTGGTATTAGGTACCTACAGCTTCTACTGGAGTGCTTCCAACTGATTAGGCATTTTTTATACTGTGTCTTGCAGCCTTAATGTTTTATTTCTAGCCACTCTCATTCCCTCTCATTTTTAAAAAAATATTTATTAAAAGCAATGGTTTAAAGTAGGCTTGGCAAGGCTAGGGGACCATTCAAATATAGTGTGTGTGTGTGTATGTGTGTGTGTGTCTTTTAAAAATAATAATAATCAAACTTGTTCATCAGCTGGGTTTCCACAGTTCAAGTCAGAAACTGAAAGGATTCTTTGGCCAAAGAAAATAACAGACGTTAAGTAGCAGAGGGGCTTTACTTAAATTGTAGAGTAAATTTTGGCATTTGCAGAAGGTAGAGTTTCAAAACCTTATGTTTTCATTGTTGCTGACTCTGTTCAGTGAAAGGTCCACGTAGGAAAGAATCCAAACAGAAAATGATGATAAATATGGTACAGCTTTGATTTTTCTTTTCTTTCTTTTTAATCAAAACAGCCTATATATATATGTTCTTCAAAGCTTTGGAAAGCACAACATCTACTGGGAAATGGAAGGTCTTTATGGGATGCTCATTAGATTGCAACAATAAATTTAAGAAAATTCCATACGTTTCTTACAGACGTATCAATGAAACCCCTTAATGCATAAAGTTGAATGCAAAGTTGTGTGGCTTTGTGTTACTTGGATTGTTGCAGTGAAGACCTTTTCTTAAGGAAATACACATTATATATTCATGCATATCCATTCGTAGTGACCTTTCCCCTCCTATCATCATCATCATCATCATCATCATCATCACCACCACCACCACCACCCCCCTCCTCCTCCTCACATAAGAACATCATTAGTCTCATTCTTATTAAAACATTTGTATCCCGCCCTATATCATTGGGATCTCAGGGCGGCATATGAATAAAACTAATTCAAATAGTATAAAACAGTAAATATTGTACATATCTAAAATATATTGATTTACCAACAAGCTAAAACCAGTGGAAAATTTAAAAGCAAGAAAACCATTACAACTATGTGTAGCTTAAAAGGCAAATTTAGCCCTCAGAGGCAACAAAATGAAGCTAGCATTAGTCAGGCCTCCAAGGGGAGGGCATTCCACAACTGGAGTACCACAACAGAGAAAGCCCTCTCCCATGTCCCACCATAATGTATGTCTTGTGTTTGTTGGTGGGACGCAGAGGAGGGCTCCTCCAACAGATCTCAAATCTCAGGCAGGCATATATAGGGAGAGGTGCTCCCTCAAGTATCGAGGTCGCAAGCCGTTTATTGCTTTAAATGGCATTGCCAACACCTTGAATTCCAACCAGAAACATATAGGCAGCCTGTGCAATTCTCTTAGGACAGGTGTAAGGTGGTCTTTATGTGAAGTTCTGGATAGCAGTCTAGCTGATGCATTTTGCACTAGTTGCAACTTCTGAGTCATCTTCAAGGGCAGCCCCATGTAGAATGCATTGCAGTAGTCGAATCAGGAAGTTACCAGCGCAAGTACTACTGTGGCTAGGTTGTCCGTGTCCAGGAAAGGCTGTAGCTGGTCCCAAGTACTCCAGGCCATGGACCCCACCTGGGCCTCCCGTGACAAGGACACACCTGCTCCTTCAGAGGGTTGACAGCTTCACATTGAACCTGGCCTGGTAATTCATTGGAGTTCTCTGAGCAAATGTGTAACATGCTTGCAGGAAGCTGCCTTACTGAGCAACTGTGAATTTTTCACTAGTTGCAGTTTCCAGACAAGTCCCAAGGGAAGCTCCAAATAGAGTGTATTGCAGTAAACCAATCTTGAGTATGGATCACTCTGGCTAGATTAATCCTATCCAGGAATAGCTGCAGTGGGTGAACCAACCTAAACCAGTAGAAGGCACTCCTAGTCACTGAGTCCACCTGAGTCTCCAGTGACAAAGATATTTTGAGGAGTACCCCCAAATGATGAACCTGAACCTTCAGGGTTGGTACAACCCCATCCAAAACATGTAAATTGCCTAATTCCTAGAGACAAAAAACACCCATCCACCCACCCACAGAAATTCTGTCTTGTTAGGATTCAGCCTCAGTTTTATTAGGCCTCATTCATCCCATTACCTGGAGCCCTTTGCATGCAAAGCATGGACTCTTCCATTGAGACATGGGCACTTCCTTTGAGGCAAGCTCAGGATCTGGACCCTTCCATCCTTTGTATAGGGCAGCTTCCTTTGGGGACCAAGAACCAGTGGAAGCTGGTGGCTCCAATTTCGGTGAAGTTGTGAATCTATTCTGGATTTGAGTCGGAACCAGCCGAAACTCTGCTGAAGCATACCAAGGGGCTGAACCTGCTTGGGGGATAGGATTCAGCACCTTGGATAGCTCCTTTAAAGCTCTGGTTGGTTCTGATTGAGACCCAGAATAGATTTACAGCCCCACTAAGATCAGAGCAACCAGCTTCCACTGCCAAGAACAGGTCTATTTTTATTTGCCTTAATCCTGACTGAGAAAACTTGAACCCTGAACTTTCAGAGGCTAGCTGTGACAATGTCTGAGAGTAGAATGCAGCAGAATCAGCAAATGAAAATGCCTCAGCCTGATTTGCAGGTCCTTCTAGATGATCACAGAAAGAAAGGCACCGGTGAAAAGAATATGAAAGGGAATGAAGTTAGGATCTCAGTGACAAACCCCCTTTTCATGCTTATTTAGTGTCGTTTTCTTTGTGCAATGATATCTTTTCCCCAGAAGGCCGTTGAAAAATTTGATCACAAAATATCACAAGAACGGGTTTATTGTGGGTAAAAGTTGGAAGCCTTGTTCTGATGACACCTGTAAAACATAATTATAGCTCCCATAGCTGTTTTCTCTCATATTTAGAGAGGAATATTCTTTGCCTCTAATCTCAGGTGAATACCTGTGGAAGGTTTAGATTCCTTTAAGCAGCATCAAAGTAATGACAACAGTGTGCAGCTGCTAACTGTCTTTTCCTTGCAGTTACTCGCCCAGCTGTTTAGAAACGGGGAGGGGGGGGGAAAGAGGGAAAGAATCTCTCTAATCGTACCATATGGTACAAAGTTTATTTGCCACGATAAGTTAAAAAAAATTGCAGGATTGGTCAGCGCTGCGAATGTTGACGTAGTACTTTGGGGTGGGGGAGATGACATAGGGAAAGAAAGGAGAACACCTGTACAAAGGGAGAGAAAAAAAATCCTTTTATAAAAGTAATTATGAGTTCAGGTGCAGCTAGACTCAATTCTTTACATGACTGTAGACTGCCTCTATGATACTGGGCTAATTGCTTTATACTCTTACCCCCCCCCCCCCCCCGGCTGACTGTCCCACTTCAGTATTACTTGTCCTGGGGACAGGAGGGACAAAATGAGCATCGGAAGAAGCCATATAATTTAATTAATCCACATGATTCCTCTTTAAGGACACTAGCAGAGGGTTGTGGATCCAATTCAAGGGGAAAGTGGCTGCTATACACACCTAGTAACATGTGGATTAAGTAACACATGTCAAGAGAAGGCTACATTTCTCATTTCAAGCCTACCCATTTTGATGGTCACCTTGTGGTGGATATATTTATATATATTTATTTATTCATGATGAGCATTTGATACTCCACTCTTCAGTCCAAGGACTTCCAGAGTGACCATGTGCATCCTGCTCTTGTGGATGGTTAGGCACACTTCAATCTTAAAAATGAAATGTTCCCGACAGTCTGGATATATGCCGATCCATTCACAAGACCGTTTGCATGTGGATAGGCACTGTTAAAAAGTGAACAGAAAGTAGTCAACTGATCTGAATCAGCTTTCGAGAAACTCCGTTTCACGCCACAAAAGTTCCAGCGATAGGAAGGGTGGGGAATCTTAGGGTTTTTGAGTTAATAAGGCAATGAATAATATTCTGAACATGCACCAATATTAATGATTGAAATTGGAATTTATTTCTTTAATTTACCTCCTGTGTAACAGCAAAAATGTAGGCTGCACTAAGGAACTCTAAAAAAAATCTGGTCTTGGTTTCTTTATGAGAAATGACTGGTGTTCTTCAAAACCTGGCTGTGTTCACTTTGTTCTTTTTCTTTCTTTCCTAAAAAAAAAGAAAAAAAAGATAATAAACAATAAGTCTCAGCTGTTGCAATCAAATCCAAGCCTCTTTGCTTTATTGAAGGATTTCAATAGGTACATGTGTCAAGGGACTTGAGCATATCCCCCCCCCCCCTGTTAATTTTAGTACTGCTGATGAGGAAACATCATCCTTGTTGGGCCGTACCACTTGTAAATTGAGTCTGCAGCTGGACTTCTGCAGAGTTTATTTGTGGCCTGAAAACACAATAGCTATAAACTACTACTCCACTGTACAATAAGAAAACGAAAGGCCAAAGCGGTCATCCAAAATAGGCCTCATTAGACGCAGCATCCATATGGTAATGGCTTCAACACCAGGCACACTAGATGCTGCCTTATTGGACACAGCACTTATTGGAACACAAGCTCATTGACAGCTAGGATCAATGTGTGGAATGCTGATGGCTTGCTTTGAGCCACACAAATATTTCTGTGCATGAAACACTGCGTTGAAGTCAGTGGTAGGACTGCACACTCATGTACAAAGCCTCAGGGTTCAGTGATCTTCAACTGGTGGGTCGTGAGATCAATCCACATGGGTCACGATAAAGCTGTTGCCGCCATGTTGAGCAATGGTGAAATTGTGAAAGTGGGTCCCAAGTTGCAGGTTGGGAGACTGAGATGGGCCTTGGGTCTGGACCAGTTGAAAAACCACTGGTTTACATGTTGTTCCCATGGCCTGTGTGGCAATCCATTTCCTGGAGGATGGGGAATCTCTACACCCCATTGTCACAAGTCCACATTACCTGTCATGTGAGAATTGCTGATGAAGTGAAGCAGTTGAGAACCAGGGAGTTGCCTCCAGGAATGCTTGGAGCTGGAGTAGAAACTTACCATGCCATTGGGGGGTTGCACATGACAGGTGGTGTTATAGAACACAGCCGGGATATGCCTAACTGCTACAAAGGATTTCCTCACAACATATCAGAGGTAACCAAGTTAGACACTGTACCACCATTAGTTTAGGTTTAGTGGCTACTCCCCAGTATTGCTGTTTACACCTCTTCCCTTTGCATTTTGAATTTTGCCACAAACCTTGAGTTTGAAGAACGTAATGTTGCCACAATGGCAAATCACACAGCTTTCTTCAATACATGCATGACTTTCTTGTCTTCAGTGGACTCATGCCAGGATCAGACATGCCCGGCAGTTTTTCCTTGGGGTTAACATGGGAGTGTACACAGCCACTCTGGTAAAGCCCATGTCGCCATGGGTGTCAGTAATCTGATAGAAAAACATACTGTTCCTTGACTCCCACTACGTCAATCCTCCAGAAGCTGTATGGAGGTTACTTTCCTTCAGTGCAAGTGAGGACTTTTGGCCCTTGCTTCCTCGCATCTATTACCACTGAATGACATTTACTCCTTCCCCTCAGGCCTCGAGCCCATCACTTCCATCTTCTGCCACATTTTAAAACCTGGCTGTTCCTACAGGCAGTGCTTCATTTCCTCCTCTGACATTACCTCAGAGGGGTTGCTGCTGCCTCCGCCACCATCTCTGCTGTCAATGTGGCTACTCCAAAGAGTGGGCTGAATTTGCAAAGCTCAAGGCCCTCTCTTCATCCCCACCTTTGTGTGTTTCTCCATGTGCACCTGTGTGGCATGGAGCAATATGGGAGCTGTAGCTCCTCAACCACCTCAGACTTCTGGCCAGGATGTGGAGACATACCGTTTGGCTATTAAAGCTCAAGCTTTGAACTCTTTCAAGCTGTTTTATAAAAAAAAAATGCATGCCTATGGTGCTCAAGGTTCAGTTTTTAAAAAGAAAAGGAATATTTCTAGTAATAAGCTTTACACTACCATATTCTTATATCAATTGTATTTTATATCCCCCCTACCATGGAACTCTAGATAGGTAGGATTGGCTACATGGCATCAACATGAAGCCAAATCAGACTGAGTTCAGGAAGCCTTGTTCTCAATACGATTTGTTGATGCTAGTGTGTAGTGGCTAGCGTGTTGGACTGGGAATCAGGAGATATGGATTCTAGTTCCCACTGAGCCATGGAATCTCACTGGGTGACTTTGGGCTGAGAGTCACAGACTCTCAGCCCAACCTACCTCACAGGGTTGTTGTTGTTGTTGTGAGGGAAAAATGGAGAAGGGGAGGGTTATGTACACCGCCTTGAGCTCTTTGGAGGAAAAAAGGAATGTAAGGAATAAATAAAATAAATATCGCCAATGCTATTTTGCTCGTGATATCATCTGAAGCCAAAACAAAATGAAGGTAAGACTTCCTTCCCTTGCGCTGGCAACTTGTGAGTAAGGGGAAGCATGAACCCAGCTAGGTAGCACAGTTTCCACTACTGCTGGGATCCAAACAGGTGCGAAAAGGGCAAACATGTGAGAGAAAAAATATATATCATATTAGCTTCTCCCTAGGTTTGTATTCAACTAGAAATGTATGTTTGCTGTAGTTTTAATTCATCTTAAATTCTGTTCTCCTGTGTGTGTGTGTTTTCCTCCCCCCAGGTTTGGCAGCATTTGCAGCCTCTCTGTAAATATTCTTTCTTTTAACTGAGGTGTCTTGTCAAATTGATTGATAACTCTTTCCACATTTTTTTTTCCTAGGCAGGGTTTTAGCCACTTGCCTGCTGGCAAAAGCCACACCTAGTGTGGGATTAATCGATTGTATGCTCTATGGTGCTGAGCAGGCTCTTAAGGAAGGGAATGTTTCCAAATTGTTACACTTGGAAAAGAATTAAGCAACCCTACAATTGATTTCCATATTTGCTGCTAAGGACTTGGCTCGAGAATGGTGTCCGTGAATCATATAGTTGTGTTTAGAAACTGAAACTGTATGAGAAATATCTATAGACTTGTCACATCAAAATGTGCCAGTTCTCAATAATGAACCTTCTTGGATAGGTGAAGATAATGTCCGAGGGATGTCTTTGCTACTGGGACATCTGGCTGCACCCCTGAAAATTCCAGCCAAAATTAAGCACTGGCTTTAGGCTTTCTAATGTTCTAGTCATGGCATGGTGTGGCATTGAGCTGCTGCAGCCAATTACTATCTGGTACCTGGGTGCATTTTATAGAGCCTTCCTGGCTCCCAGTTATAGAAGAATGGGTTGTTACATCAAAGCATGCAAAAGAAAGAGGGTCAGAAGGGATGATGTCAAAGACCCACGAATGAGAGATTCCATGGCTCAGTTCACATAGTATGCTAACCTACATGCAGTGGTTGAATGTGGGTTGTTTATTTATTTATTTATTTATTTATTACATTTGTATACCGCCCCATAGCCGAAGCTCTCTGGGCAGTTTACATAGGATTAAAAACAATTAAAAACAATATACAAAAATTAAAACAGCAAAAACATACAACATACACACAATCTGTACATTTAAAAACCACTACAACATTTCAAAAAGCTACAAAAACAAACCAAACCAAACCAAAACCAGGCTCCTCAGATATTGCCAAATGCCTGAGAGAAGAGGAAAGTCTTGACCTGGTGCCGAAAAGATAACAATGTTGGCACCAGGCGGACCTCGTCGGGGAGATTGTTCCACAATTTGGGGGCCACCACAGAGAAGGCCCTCTCTCTTGTTGCCAACCTCTGAGCTTCCCTCGGAGGAGGGACTTGGAGGAGGGCCTTAGATGTTGAACGTAGTGTTCGGGTAGGTTCATGTCGGGAAAGGCGTTCCATCAGGTATTGTGGTCCCAAGCCGTGTAAGGCTTTATAGGTTAAAACCAGCACCTTGAACCGGACTCGGAAACTTACAGGCAGCCAATGCAAGCGGGCCAGAGTAGGTCTTATATGTTCAAACCTACTGGTTCCGGTTATCAATCTGGCCGCTGCATTTTGCACAAGCTGCAGCTTCCGAACCACCTTCAAAGGCAGCCCCACGTAGAGCGCATTGCAGTAATATAACTTGGAGGTTACCAGTGCATGGACAACTGAAGCCAGGTTATCCCTGTCCAGATAGGGACGTAGCTGGGCCACTGAGGCCACCTGCGCCTCAAGTGACAGAGATGGTTCTAGGAGAACCCCCAAGCTACAAACCCGCTCCTTCAAGGGCAGTGCAACCCCATCCAGAACAGGTTGAACACCCTCTGTCCGGTCAGCGGAACCACCCACTAACAGCATCTCAGTCTTGTCTGGATTGAGTTTCAGTTTATTAGCCCTCATCCAGTCCCTTGTCGCAGCCAGGCACTGGTTCAGCACATCTACAGCCTCACCTGATGAAGATGAAAAGGAGAAATAGAGCTGCGTGTCATCAGCGTACTGATGACAACGCACTCCAAAACTCCGGATGACTGCACTCAACGGTTTCATGTAGATGTTGAACAGCATGGGGGACAAAACTGACCCCTGCGGAACCCCATTCTGGAGAATCCATGGGGCCGAGCAATGTTCCCCAAGCACCACCTTCTGGAGCCGACCCCCCCCCAAGTAGGAGCGGAACCACTGCAATGCAGTGCCTCCCACTCCCAACTCAGCCAGTCGTCCCAGAAGGATACCATGGTCGATGGTATCGAAAGCCGCTGAGAGATCAAGGAGAATCAACAGAGTCACACTCCCCCTGTCTTTGTCCTGACATATGTCATCATACAGGGCAACCAAGGCTGTTTCCATACCAAAACCAGGCCTGAAACCCGACTGAAATGGATCCAGATAATCAGTCTCATCCAAGAGTGCCTGGAGCTGGCTCGCAACCACCCACTCCAGGACCTTGCCCAGGAATGGAACATTTGCTACTGGCCTGTAGTTATTAAGATTTTCAGGGTCCAGGGAAGATTTCTTTAGGAGTGGTCTCACTGCCGCCTCTTTCAGGAGGCCTGGGACCACTCCCTCTTGCAAAGAGGCATTAATCACTTTCCTGGCCCAGCCAGTTGTTCCATCCCTGCTAGCTTTTATTAGCCAAGAGGGGCAAGGATCCAATATGGAAGTGGTTGCACGAACCTGTCCAAGCACCTTGTCCACGTCCTCGAGCTGCACCAACTGAAACTCATCCAAGAAAACAGGACAAGCCTGTGCTCTGGATACCTCACTAGATTCACCTGCTATAACACTGGAGTCTAAGTCCTGACGGATGCCAGAGATTTTATTCTGGAAGTGCCTAGCAAATGTATTACAGCGGGCCTCAGATGGTTCTATCATGTCCTTGGGGCCAGCATGTAAAAGCCCCCGGACAACTCTGAAAAGCTCCACTAGGTGGCAGGTTGATGATTGAATAGTGGCAGCAAAGTCTTGTTTTTTTGCTGCCCTCACTGCCCCTGAATACAGTTTACCATAAACACTTACCAGTGTTTGATTGCATGCATCAGGAGTTCGTCTCCATTTGCCCTCAAGCCGTCTCCTGTTTTGTTTCATCACTCTCAGCTCCGGGGTATACCACGGAGCCGTACGAGCTCTACACAGGAGAGGGCGCTCAGGAGCAATCGTGTCAACTGCATTCCACAGCTCAACTATGGTTTCGACAGGAGAGCCAGCCCTATCAGCCAGAAAACTCCCCAGAGCCCTCTGGAAACCATCTGGATCCATTAGCCTCTGGGGGCGGACCATCTTAATGGGTCCGCCACCCTTGCAGAGGGGAAAAACCACTGTAAGTCTAAACCTCAGCAGGTGGTGATCTGACCATGACAGAGGGGTTGATGTAAAGTCTCCCACTTTCAGATCCCCATCTCCATGTCCAGTTGAAAAAACCGACGCTACATGCGTCGGGCCGATGGCATGTGGGGACAGTCCCATGGTTGTCATGGAGACCATGAAATCCTGAGCTGCCCCAGATAAAGTTCCCTCGGCATGAATGTTGACATCCCCCAGAACCAAGAGTCTGGGGGACCTCAACAGTACACCAGAGACCACCTCTGTCAGCTCAGCTAGGGAGTCTGTTGAGCAGTGGGGTGGGTGGTACACCAACAGAATCCCTAATCTGTCCCGTTGGCCCAACACAAGGTGCAAACACTCCAAACCAGTAGTCACATGGACAGGGAGCCTGCAGAGGGGGATGGAATTCCTATAGACCACAGCAACCCCCCCTCCCCAGCCCTCAAGTCTACCCTGATGCTGAACCAAGTACCCCGGTGGGCATAACTGGGAGAGACTAACTCCTCCCTGCTCTCCCACCCAGGTCTCGGTCATACATGCCAGATCGGCTGCCTCATCCACAATTAAGTCGTGGATGAGGGTGATCTTATTATGCACTGATCTGGCATTGAAAAGCAGCACCCGGAGGCCTGAGGGCTGGCTGATAAGGCAACCAACAAGCCTGTGTGTGTGAGGGGCCTTGTTCCCCTAACCTGGCAAGTCCTGTGGGTGTGAGGGGCCTTGTTCCCCTAACCTGGCAAGTCCTCCTCACAATGCCATATCTCCCTCTACCCGTCACTACCCTGATTGTGCTCCCCTCAGATCCCCCCACCTGGCCCTGTATCCTCCCTCCCAGGCACATAGCTCAAGCCTGGGGAAAGGGAGGGGGGAAACAAAACAAAAATAAAAACAAAAAAAAACAACCAAAGACAAAAACAAAAAGCCAGCAGGCAGCAGGCACACTCCTCTCCTCCCCTGGCAGCAGGCCTCCCTCTCCTGCAGGTTGATAGCTTTCCCAGGCCCCCTCAGCCAGCAGCTTAAATATCCCTCCCAGGAAGGGAGGGGGACAGAAGTAATTGTCCACAGCAGCTGGCTCAGTACCTGGGGGCCTGGTCCTGCAGGGAGTGGCAGTCTGCCAGGCTGAAGTCCTCAGGAGGGTGGTGGTGGAGGTGGTGGCAGCAGCGAGGCCAGGAGGCAGGCAGGCAGGCACACTCCTCTCCTCCCCTGGCAGCAGGCCTCCCTCTCCTGCAGGTTGTTGTTGAACCATGGGTTGTTGTTGAACTGTGGGTTATCGTGTTGTCTGAACACAGCACATTTTCCACAGTGGATTATTATGTTGTCTGAATGCAGCATGCCATTTTCTGCAGAGTGGCTTGCTAACCATGCAGGGTAGCTTGTTAACCAACCTGAACAACCCAACAACAAGCCATGGGTTCTCAAAATGGCTTATTCAAAAAAACATACACCACACTACATGGTTAATAATCCACCCTGTGGAAAACGTGCTATATTCAGAAAATGCGATAGCCCACTCTTCAGCAACAACCCACATTCAACTACTGACTGTGAGTGAGTGTGTTGTGTGAATCCAGCTATTGTGTTTTCTGTGGGTTGGGACTAGAAATGGACAAATCTGTCAGTTTCACTTTCTCCTACATTCATTTTTGTGTAAAATCCCAAGTTCTCTCGTTCCTGTTTATGAAGACATTTGCAAATTTTGTAAGTTCTTGTCAAACAACGAACCATCTTACCTATCTGCACTGGCCATATTCAATAGGTACAGCTATTCCTAACATGAAGAGAATCATGTTGTACCTGCCTGCCATGTAGCTGATAAAGTCTTAAAGATGTGGAGCCTGCCAACAAAGAGAGAGAGAGAGAGAGAGAGAGAGAGAGAGAGAGCGGCAGAAATCCTAATTTAGCAACACAGACATGGCTGAATACACAGGGATTCAAACTCAGACTTTTAAGAGCTAATCGCTCAAAGTCCTCGGCCTGGATGAACAAATCAGTCCGTTTCACTTTCTCTATTTAATCTCAAGTTGTTTCCCGTTTATGAAGAAATGTGCAAATTTTTGGTAAGTTCTTATTAAAAGACGAATGAAGCAAAATTCTTGCCCATCCATAGTTGGGACCTGTAAAGTGGCCTGCAACACCAGTCTGCTCCATGATAACTCTGGGAAGAAGGCTTAGCACAATTGCTGCCAATTCCAGGTTTTTGGCTGCTTCTCAATTGATGGGGCACTTTTGCTTATATCTCATTGCTTGGCTGTGGGTGGCACCTTCTCATAGGGGCATAGAAGGGGAGGAGAATGTCTCTGATGTGCCTGTGAGGATAATAATAATAATAATAATAATAATAATGCTCTGGCAGCATTATGATCTACCATTCACTTTAGTCTCTAGCCCAATAATAAAGGAAAGGCTCCAACAGAGACTCGTTTGCCACCTTGCAATCACAATATGTAGGTTTGGTAGCTTCTGCTTCATACTCTCACGTATTCTTGTGGAATTGCAGTAGAGGCTCTTGTTCCACAAGGATAAGAAAGTGACCTGAAGGCTTGGAAGGCAGCTGCTATTTCAGCAGGTCAATCAAATCCAGCATGCACCATTTTATAAGGAAACAAACTGAGGAGGTTAGAGAAATTCCTGGAGGAGATGGCTATCAATGGCTACTAGTCCTGATGGCTATGTGCTACCTCCAGTATCAGAGGCAGTAGGCCTGTATACACCAGTTGCTGGGGAACATGGGCAGGAGGGTGTTATTGCACTGTGTCCTGCCTGTGGATCTCTGGTCGACAGCTGGTTGGCCACTGTGTGAACAGAGTGCTGGATTAGATGGACCCTTGGTCTGATCCAGCAGGGCTCTTCTTATGTTCTTGTGTTCTGACCCCTCAGAAACCTGTAACTGAGGTGAACTGAGGCAAGCGCCAACTAAAATCGAAGCCTTGCTTAATCACTGAGAGGTATTTTAACGTCTCGGGGTGGGGTGGGGACAATCTGCAGGGAGAGGCCTGTGAAGAAAGCAGGACCAGATGGAATTATACATCATGCCTGTTGGTGGGGGGGTCAAAAATCATGAATATTTGGACGTGTGTTATGGTTTCCCCCCCCCCCTTGTAATAAATGTGCCCCCAGGATGTCAGGGTGTTAAATTGGAAACACTGGTTCAGTGTTGCTCTGCTGTGCAGAAACCATGACTTGGGAAGGTCCCAGCACTCTTTCACAGCTATTAATTCAAGAACCTAGAGTGAGTGCCAGCAAGCCTGCTGCCGTTCACTGTAGAATCTGGTAGCTGGTCTGTAGATAATAGTGTCAAGTCTGAATGTGCTGACATACAGGCAAGCTTCTCAGCTACGGATCTATGAGCGTTTTTTAAATCAGTCAAAACTATATATTCATCACTGCACATATTATGTGTGAGCTCAGTCATACGATGCAAGGGTGCTCAGTCATACACTTGGTGCTAGAATCTCAGTTTTTGGTTTCTTCTTGCGCCTGGTGGTTTTGTCAACAAGTGTCTAGATCATATGACTGTAGAAATGTGGTAGAAGACTTCCAACTTTTCAAAATGGCGGTTTTTGTCATTGTTCCCTTCTCCTGGGGTTATAGCAGCAAAATCAGTGATCTTAGATAAATTAGAACTTAGCCCAGGTTGCAGAATCTGCTTTGTTTTGTATAGTGACCAAATACTGTTGTTTAATAATAATAATAATAATAATAATAATAATAAATTTATTTCTTACCCGCCTCTCCCTCAGGATTGAGGCAGGGAACCACATCGATACAAATGACATAAAATTAGGGGTGTGCATCAGATCAGATCCGATCCACGATCCGAATCTGATCCACCCCAAAATTGGAAAAATCCAATCCGATCAAATCTGACCAACCCTCCGATCCGATCCGATCCGCCGAGGTCCGATTCGGATCGGATCGGCGGATCGGACGCCATTTTGAATGCTTTTTCCCATAGCCAAGTATTGTTTTACTAAAACGTCTATAACATTTTCATTTTTAATGATAGAAGGATGAAACTTGGGCACATTGTAGACTGGTTAGGGATAGTTATCTATGAGAAATTTCAGAAAGATTGGTGCATGCAAGTTGTGGCAATTAATTCTTTAATAAATAACCAGGAATGCCTATAACTTTTTCATTTTTAAAGTTACACACATGAAACTTTGCCACATTGTAGGTGGTACCTTGGGACCTATGTGTGTGAAATTTCAGAAACATAGGTGCTTCCCTTGTGTGGCAGTTAATTTTAGAAAAATGGGTAGTAGTGGGGTAAATACAGTTATGCCTCCCACTTTTTTATTTTTAAAGATACAAACAGAAAACATGGGCACATTACAGGTAACACTTGGCTTGATATGTGTGTGAAATTTCAGAAACATAGGTGCTTGCCTTGTGTGGCAATTAATTTTTGAAACAATGAGGAAAGAAACACCTATAACTTTTTCATTTTTAAAGTTACACACATGAAACTTGCTCACTTTGTAGATGGGTTAGGGGTAGTTATCTTGTCAGAAATTTCAGAATGATAGGTCCAGGCATTTGATGGCTATGGATTTTTTAGATTAAAAGTTACAAAAGTTTTTCCACAGAGGCTTGGGCTGTCAATTGCACAACCCTCCCCCACCTACCCCTCCCTCTTTTATCTGTCAAAACTCCGGGTTGTTGTAAAGGCAATGTTGGGGACTGGCTGGGAGCTTCTCCTTGGGGAAAAGCACAAGTCCCATAGCTTGCGCGAGAAGGGTGGCGCGCGCTCCTCGCAGGTAGGTTCTTCAAGACAGCAGCATCAGCAGCATCAGCATCAGGCAGACATTCAAATGGCAAAGTCCAACATTGGGGACTGGGTGGGAGCTTCCCCTTGGAGGCAGCTCTGTCTCCCACCTACCCACCCATCACAGGCGGAGAAGAAGGGGGCGCGCACGGAGGAGCTGAGCACGGAGGGGGGGGGGAGGCAGCTTCCTGATTTACTTCTCTGTAGCAACTGCTCTGGGCAGAGAAAAGGACGTTCATGGGGAGGGGGGTTTAAAGGGATTCATTGCATAGCACTTCCCCACTGAGAAACCATACTGGCCCATAGGGATTCATTGGACAGCACTTGCCCATAAGGATTCATTGGACAGCACTTGCCCATAGGGATTCATTGCATAACACTTGCCCATAGGGATTCATTGCATACCACCTTCCCATAGTGAAATCATACTTGCCCATAGGGATTCATTGCATAGCACTTGCCCATTGATAAACCATACTTGCCCATAGGGATTCATTGGACAGCACTTTTCCATAGGGAAAAGTGCTGTCCAATGAATCCCTATGGGCAAGTATGGTTTATCAATGGGCAAGTGCTATGCAATGAATCCCTATGGGCAAGTTCTGTCCAATGAATCCCTATGGGCAAGTGCTATGCAATGAATCCCTATGGGCAAGTTCTGTCCAATGAATCCCTATGGGCAAGTATGGTTTCTCTATGGGCAAGTATGGTTTTCCTATGGGCAAGTACTGTCCTTTGTTTTAGTACGTCCCTGTGCAGAGGGCAGGCAGGACGCTGAGTGGGTCCTGTGTCCTTCCTCAGGGGGGCAGCTCTGGTTTAGCAAGACCTCACAGCTGCCAGGGGATAGGCGGATGCTATGCTTCTAAAATTTATCACACATGTGAACCAAAGTGGTATGTCTGATGTGGAGAAATTTCAGGAGCATAGCTTCAAGCGTGTAGTGACAAGGTATTTTTGAAAAATGAGGAAGGGAACACGTATAACTTTTTTATTTAAAAAATTAGAAGTTTGAATGTTGCTCACTTTGTAGATGGGTTAGGGGTTGTTGTCTGTCAGAAATTTCAGAATGTTAGGTCCAGGCATTTGGTGGCTACGATTTTTTTAGATTAAAAGTTACAACAACACAGAGTTTTGACAGATAAAAAAGGGAGGGGGAGGCGGGGGAGGGGGATGCAATTTACAGCCCAAGCCTCTGTGGAAAAACTTTTGTAACTTTTAATCTAAAAAATTCATAGCCACCAAAGCCTGGACCTAACTTTCTGAAATTTCTGACAGACAACTACACCTAACCCATCTACAAAGTGAGCAAGTTTCATGTGTGTAACTTTAAAAATGAAAAAGTTGTAGGTGTTTCTTTCCTCATTGTTTCAAAAATTAATTGCCACACAAGGCAAGCACCTATGTTTCTGAAATTTCACACACATATCAAGCCAAGTGTTATCTGTAATGTGCCCAAGTTTCCTGTTTGTATCTTTAAAAATAAAAAAGTGGGAGGCATAACTGTATTTACCCCACTACTACCCATTTTTCTAAAATTAATTGCCACACAAGGCAAGCATCTATGTTTCTGAATGTGCTAAAGTTATAGGTGTTTCTTTCCTCATTGTTTCAAAAATTAATTGCCACACAAGGCAAGCACCTATGTTTATGAAATTTCATACACATAGGTCCCAAGATACCACCTACAATGTGGCAAAGTTTCATGTGTGTAACTTTAAAAATGAAAACGTTATAGGCATTCCTGGTTATTTATAAAAAAATCAATTGCCACAAAATGCATACACCAATCTTTCTGAAATTTCTCACAGATAACTATCCCTAACCAGTCTACAAAGTGCCCAAGTTTCATCCTTCTATCATTAAAAATGAAAAGGGTATAGGCGTTTTAGTAAAACAATACTTGGCTATGGGAAAAAGCATTCAAAATGGTGTCCGATCCAGATCGGACATCCGATCCGCGGATCGGGATCGGGTCTGATCCGATCCGACCATCCTCCAATCCGATCTGATCTGACCCCCCAGGTCCAATTCCGATCCGCTATCCAATCCGATCCGGGGGGTCAGTGCACATCCCTACGTAAAATACATAAAACTGATTCAAACATATAAAATTAATACATTATTAAATTACAAATAAAACTCTTAAAATTCGATTTTGTAGGCCTGCCAGAAGAGTTCGGTTTTTTATGGCTTTCTTAAAGTCATAAGAATTATGTCTCTGTGTGCTTGGTTTTAGGAAGGGAATGTGGCAGTAATGCATGCATATTATACATTTGGAGAACAGTCCTGTAGTTCCTGGGTGTGCACCCCAGAGGCCATAAGATGACTTGGATTCTCTGCTCTGAGGTTGGAGATAGTGCTCTGACTTTGGAAGGGAGGTTTTGAGACCTAGGAAGAAAGGGAGTGTTCCAGTGGTTGGGGAGGGAAGGAGACCAGATAGGTCAGGATACAAGACATCCTGAGCCTTCTCCAGCCTCCTTCCCTCTTCCGAAGCACTCTCGCTAGACAGGTTGAAAAGACCAAAGATGGATGATGGTTATACAAAGATGGCCTCTGCCATTCCTCCTGCCCTGCTTGGCAGGTCATTGAAATCTCAGAAGCTTCCAAGTTAGGAGGTTTCCAAGCAGCAAGGGTGAAATCAATAGGATTGTGCCCTTAGTATGTTTTGGATAGTCAGCATATCACTTAGTATGATTTGGATAGTGATAGGCAAGTGCTCACCCCAAAATGGGGGGCCCTGATAAATGTTTGCTAGTAATGAAGTAATGATTAATCAGCTCTCTCCCTCCTGCTTCTGCTTTCCCCTTCCCCAAGATGAGACTCCTTTCTCGTTATGGGTAGAGAGGAAGTAGCAAGTGAAACAAATGAAGCTGCCTTATACTGAGTCACACCATTGGCCCATCAAGCCCTGCATTGTCAAAACTGACTGGCAGTGACTCTCCAGGCACCACATGATACACTTTTCCGACAACAGCAAGAAGTTGAACTCAGTGCAGGCACTTGGAAGTTCACCAGGCGTTCAATGTTCCTCACACCCACACCCACTACCGTAATGGAATGATGTGCAATGTGAAAGCAAACTGTTTTCAGATTGTCAACTGCTGACCTAAAGGAAGCACATATGTGGTTGAGAGCTGCATTGTGGGAGGCAACTAGTAGTGGTAGCTTCTCTCTTCATAGTGTGGGAGTCTTTATGAGGGGAAAGGGCAAAGGCAGCCAGTGAGGCGGGTTGCTAGTTAATACCGGCTTGTGGCCTCCATTGCATGACAATTGAAGGGAGAGAGGAATATCTGACTTTAACTTTTAGTGGGTGTGGCAATGGGGGGTACTTCAGTATCCAGAAAGTCACACTTCCTGAAAGAAGAGTGCCTCATTTGCCAGCAGCAGCCTTTACCAAGAGCAGCTATCTAGATGGAGGCACTAGCTGCCTCCATTACTATTTCCTGGCAGGGATTCTCTCTCCCTCTCCCCCCCCCCACCCACCCAAAATTGGCACGCAGAGGCTGCCAGTGGTTTGTCTAGTGAACCACTTTATTTGCTGCCACTAGGGAAGGGTACAGGGCTTCTTATTTAATAGTGCTCAGGTGCCTCTTCTCTTGGTAAAACCAGTGTATTATATTTTTATCCCACTTTTCCGCCAAGACCATGGAAAGACATGAGTGGTTCAGAAATGAACTCCCACTCTAATATTGGCCATGCTCAGGTCTCTTAAGCTTAGAGTTGGAGCTGCAGGCCATCTGGGGATTAAATGCAAGGTGGAGTAGGCAGTGGAGGCTCCTTGAATACTTCATGGACTGGTCAGCAGCTGAGTGCTCTGGAGATTGGTGGTTGCATCTCCAACAATGTCTGCTTTATGCCATTAAACATCATCTTTTGTTCTTCTTTCTAGGGCCTATTTTAGTTTATTTTCTTTTCATTAGCACAACTCTTTTATAATGTGAAACATTTTATTAGATTTTCATTGTAGAAAAAATATTAACAAGTTTACTTCTCTCTAGCTATGCCTTACTCTTTCCCTTGGCCTGAGAGAAGCCATAATTCTAACGAAAGCTGCAGATATATATATATATATATATATATATATATATATATATATCCCAAAAGTTATGGCAAATTTTGTCAAATGGATAATGCTAAGAATTTGGTTTCAGCCCACAACAGTGTTTTAATCAAGGGTTGTTTAAAAAAAAAAAAAAAAAAAAAGATCAGGAAATTATTTTGTTTTAGGATTTTGATTTGGAAAATGAAACATAATACAGAGTAATAATGAAGGCCCAGCCCAATCAACCTCAATGAAGTCATCAGCCCAATGACTAATGATGCTCATGAATTCTCAGAGCTTGATTAAAGACACAAAGTGTTATTCTAATGACCTTACACAAGCTATTGGCAATTCAATATTCTTGCTGTGGTGTATATTGTATGCATTATTTCAGACAGCATTTTTTATAAATACATGTAGGCCTCTGCAGAGAGATCTCATCAGATTAGGGTTATCCTCAGAGATAGAAGGAGCTTTTGGAGTTAAATCAGTCTTGTAGTTTGTGACAATTAATTGTAGAGTCACAGAGATGAATGAAAGGGTAATGTTAACACCTTTACTTTATTTATTTATTTCATTTATATCCCACCCTTTTTCTTCCAAGGAACCCAAGGCAGCATACACAATCCTCCTCCTCTCCATTTGATCCTCACAACAACAACCCTGTGAGATAGGTTGGGCTGAGAGTCTGCGACTGGCCCAAAGTCACCCAGTGGGCTCTCATGGATGAGTGGGGACTAGAACCCAGATCTCCCAACTCCCAGTCCAACACTTTAGCCACTACACCACACTGGCCCTTCCAGTCTGCATAATCCAAACCATAGTACATACACGCAGAGATTAGCTGCCTGAAGAACAAATACTTCTAGATAACTCACACATACACATTGTAGAGAAAAGTACACCATCTCCATTACCCTGTTGCTAGCCATTCTGTTACAGCTAGCCTGAACAACTTGTGACCCACCAAGCTGGCAACCCATCAGGGCCTTTTATTTTTGCTGTCTTCTTGGGAGGTCATAGCGCATGGCTGCTGTGCTGCATTCGGCTTGGTGGATCAAAGGCTGTGCAAGCCTGTGATATGGTAATCAATCAAACACAAGACTGAGCAACAACCCATCCACTAGGAGATCCCAAGGGAAATTAATTGGCCACACCTCCATGCCAGCTACTTTGGAGCTTTTGCATTGCGCCCATGGGAACGTCCATGGTGGCAGTTCTATGCCCAGAAGAAAAGAGGAAAATACTACGATCGTGTCATACAGTATTAAGCAGAGGACATCAACGGGGCCATTTTGATGATGCTATAGATATGGCAGTATCTCCATCAGTTCCATCTTTCTTTCCTTCTCTCCTCCATCCTGCTCCCAAAAAACAAACGAACCCCATTGGCTTGGTACTGCTGCAATACGTAAGTGCTTTGCAAGAGTACTCAACATAATAGTGCCTTGAAAGGGATGGGGGAATCTGTCAGTGTCCCGTTCTCTTGCATTTGAATTGTTAAAGTCTCGAGTTCTTTTCTCTCCCCAAAATTCCTACCAAATGCAAGCTGAAACTCAAGTCTCACCCACCAGAACCAGACAGATTCAATTGGTACAACTATACACAACATGGAGAGGGTCATGATGTAGCTGCCTGCTATATAAGGAGCCTGTTAGGAAGAGAGAGAGGGGGGGCATCACTAATTCAGTACCAACAGAGTTGAATAGGCATGGGTTCAAACCCAGACTATTTAAGAGCTAAACACTCAAAGCCCTAGGCCTGAATGGATGAATCTGTGAGTTTGGGTTTAGTCCACATTCAGTTCTTTAAAAGTTCTTTTTGTCTCAAAAATGGAAACCTAGGCAAGAATTTTGGTAAATACTTATTAAACACCATCTTTATTAAACTAAATTCTCACCCATTCCTGCTAAGCTGTTGTTGCTTCAAAAGATGGACTAGGTTGGGTCCCCATAAGGCTTTGTACTGGCTCTGGAAAGCTAGTACCCGATTCTGCACTGCGTTGCCACAGTTCAGAACAACACATGATTGGTCCAGATAGATCTTTATCTTAAAACTTCTATTAGTCTAAAGGCTTAATTCTGTCTCTATTAGGGTCAGCTGCCTGCTTGGGTGCTTATGGGAAGTTCAGTGTTTGCACTGGCTAAAGAGATTGAGAGACCAGAAGGGCAGGCATTATTTTACTTTGACTGCATTTGAATTACAGGATCATATTATTCGACTTTGGGGAGAAAGGGAAAGTGTATTCTGCACCTTTTCCATAGCAGGAAAGATCAAGTCCTATGTAAATAGAGAATGTTTTTCATATAATGAATGTTCCTTTTATTCTGCATTGCTGTATAATATTCAAAATTGTGTTTTTATCAGAGGGAGCCCTGGAAAGGAGCCAACAAGATTTTCTTTTAACTTGATATTTTGGGTTCTGATCTTTGTTAAATCGACAATGGCATGTATCTCAAAGAGTGAGAGGTCATGTCTATAGCTACTACCATTTCCTATCATTTCTGGGGAATGTTTGTTTTCCAAACAAAGAATTGGGTTGAAGCTTAAGTATTGTATTTCAGAACGTATTTCAAGCTGAAATTAAGAATGCTAAAACCTTTCCCTTAAAGGTCAGATGTTATTTATTATTATTATTATTATTATTATTATTATTATAAAAATGATCTGTGATTTATGAATTTAACTTATCGTAAACCTGCTTTGTAACAGAATATGCAGTCAGAAGCTTAACGTTACATTGTTTTCCTTTGACAACGTATCCATGAGACCACTGCAGCTGTTCCTTTACTCACAATAGCAGATTAATTAACACAATCATGTGCTGTTGGCTCCTACTCAATGAGTAGGTCTGCAGTGGGATAGATAGGTAAATCCTTTAAATGTGTATGAGATAAAGGATATACTATAGTAGTTTTATAACTAGCCAGTTTTGCTTCTGACTAGTCAGCCCTATCAGCAATGGTTCACTGACTACAGAAGCAGTGAGCTTACATTTCAAAGGCAACCACACCTATTCCAGAGCAATAATGCTGGAATCAAAATGTAAAAAAGCCCTGGGTCCTTCCAAAATCAGCATATTCCATTAGAAAAACAGACAAAAATAACTGCCTCCAGCATTTGAAATCAGCAACATGGTATGTGTCCCCCCCCCCTTTTCTTTTCAAGTTGTAGCGTTGCTTTCCTTAAATCTCTTATTTTTGCCTTACCCCGATTTTGGTTTTGAATGCCTCTTTCATTTTGAAGACAGCTTCCGGCACCAGACCTGGCATCTGTTTTTAAGTCTTAAAAGAATTTTTCATCCGTTTCTGAGTATGTGTCCATCTGTGGGTTAATGAACATGTGAGTGGCTAAATCCCCTTTGCCTAAACAGTCAGTAGCAGCATCGTAAGAATGCATTTGGCAACTTTTGCTGACATTTTTTCATGCTTGTTCAGAAGCCCTTGTTGTAGAATATGTAAAGCCCAGTTTAAATACTTGAAAAGATGTACCTTTCCAGTTGGAGAGCACTACAACCCGAATGTAAGTTGAACAAAATGTTGGAGGATGTCCATGAGGAATAATAATTTTACTCATTGTTTAGTGTTGAGAAATGTAGTAAACTATAAGTCATTAAAACAGGTTGGGTCCAGTCTCAAGCCTCACCCCACACTCTAGTCTCTTAGCATCCTTTGTTTCCCCCCGTTATGGCTATTTATATCATGTGTGTTGCATCTTCTGTGTTTTTTTTAGTGAGAGGTGAACTCTGCTCTGCTTGATTCAGAATCAGCTCAGTATTGGCAAGCATTTAGGAAAAGCCTTTTTTTTTTTTAAGAGTTCTCTCCTGTCTTGTTCCATTTTCATCATTTTTTATTTGTCCAGGCACTGGATACTAATCACAGAGAGTGCTATGTCAACACCCACAAAGGCTGCTTTTGAAGGCTCCAGGGCTCACTGCAGTTCCTGAGTTATTGGCAGAAGGCACAGGTTAGGGACATTCTCAAGCCTTGGGAGCAAGGGGGTTGTGGAATCCTTGAGTTTCTGTACCTCAGGCCAGCTTCCTGGCCCAAATGCGCTAAACCTGAGGAATAGTTCCATTGCATACTTTCTGTAAGCCCTTCCTCTAGCCTACAGGGCTAGGGCCAGGGCTAGGCACATGGTCTAGGTGAGGGGTTGCAGTGAGCAATTACATAGACCTTTACAGTTGAATTAGACCAAATGGTCATCTAGTTCACCCAACTGTCCTAAGACAGGATTATGCAACAGGTTGACGCCACATGGCAGCAAAGGCAAAGCTTTGGAAGCCTCCGGGCAAACAAAACAGATTCTGGACATGTGGAAGGGGGATGTGTGACACCTGAACCAGAGCTTGTGGAAGGGAGATGTATGATGTCCATATCAAAGCTTGTGGAAGAAGGCTGTATGAGTTCCAAACCAAAACTTCTGGAAGGGGTCTGAACCAGAGATTGTGGTTTCATGTCCACTATTAATAGCTTCCAACACACACACACACACACACCAACCACATTCCTAGGAAAAGATTGTGTCTCAGATTCTAAGCCTGACTTAGATAGTGCTTTGAGGCCTGTTCATGAGGTCTGTACAGAACATCTAAGTATTTTTCTTGTGGCAGATTTTTGTGGGATGGCTACAACAGCATTAACTCATCAGAATGCTATACAATAGCTTTGTTTTTTATTTGCACTTCCCAGTCGACAATCCATGCATCTTTTAATTAACTGAAAGTCCAAGTTATCCAATACAAGGTCAAGTCTTTCCAGTATCTTTTCATCTAAAGTTACCCACTGATCCTAATTCTTTCTTATCTAAACCCTTTGTCATTCGTTAACATTTGGATAATGTTGTGTGTGTAAATGATGTTAAAGGCTTTTACCCTTCTCTCTCTCTCTCTCTCTCTCTCTCACACACACACACACACACGCATGCAAACACACACAAATTATCAACCATTCCTTATTTTGAAATAGTCTCTTGTTGAAAGAAATAGAAGCTAATAGTGGCCCTTTTTGTCTTGTCACTCAGTTCAGTTAAGTTTGAAATAATAATATATTTATTTATTTCTTACCCCCCTCTTATGTATAAAATACATAAAACTGATTTAAAATATATAAAACTAATACATTATTAAAATAACAATGAAACAGTAGTAGTTCTTTGTATTTATGTGGGCTAAAAAAAATTAACAATACAGATATCCAAAAATTTAAACACAACATTCTGTTCGTAAAACATTATAGTGCAAAATAAAACTTAGAATGACTCAACTTCACTTAGTATCTGTGATCTTGTTTTAATAGCTGGGGCAAGGAATTTGGCTGTATTTTCACTGATCATGATATAAGTATAGAAATATAAAACTCACCAGAACTTCTTGGATATAAAGAAAGCACAGCAAAAATAGAATGAGTTCCCATATCCGTATAGAAACTTAAGTTTGTTATATACATATACGTATATATGATTTGTCTAGCTCATCATTACTTACAATGTGCACCAAACAAATACTTGATAATAAACGACTCAGGATTAAGTTTGTTATGGGGCAAATGGAAAGTAGGCTTTCTCTCTCTCTCTCTCTCTCTCTCTCTCTCTCTCTCTTTCTTTCTCTCTCTCTTACAGGGTTGTTGTATGGATGAATGAGTGTTGATGTCTTTGAATATTAAAGTCCTTCAAAACTGAATGTGGCCCTTCAAATACCCTAAAGCCCCACATACATACTAAATATTGTTACTTCGCCAATTAAGTAATCAAGGGGAATTCACAGCCTCTGCTTGCCCACCTCACAAGGTCATTGTAACTATAATATTTAGCATTTATACCATCTGGGTGATCAGAACTATTCACATTAGTAATGAGTGGACTTCCCTTGGCTTGATTTAGTATTGGCTCAGTATTTATGAACTATCTCAGTGAGCATTCAGAAAAACCTAATCTCTTTGCTCAGAGTTCTCTCCCAGCTCTGTAATGTTGGTGCATACTTACTGATGGTGTCATGTGTATGTACATTATTATATTACCCCACAATTCTCACCCCCATGTTGATTTCACTTGCCCAGCACTCACTTGGAAACATGGCACAAAGCAAAGGGACAGCTCTAAAAGGGCTTCCTTCCATCTCGGGATGTGTTAGGAATTCCTTCCAGTCCATTTTAGATCAGAATTTTCCCAGTTTGTACCACTGGAACTCGAATGTGGACTCAAACATAATCTTCAGCCAAGGGCCATACTTTTCCTTCCAAGCTTGCAATGTGATTTGTGGGCCAAAGAAAAGTATGTATGAAAAAGCATGCACACACAAAAAGCACGCATGCAAATGGGAGATTAACATGTACTTTTCATGTACTTGGAAAAATGCACACCAAAAGATGAAACCACCTGATGTGGATGCAAGTTGGGATGAACTTTGGGGTGGTATTAAGGAAACAGTGATAAGCTTGGGTTTTGCGGATTCATACATCCCTACACTCACAGAGTCAGACGTAATGGGGGAAACGAATAAAAGCAAACTAGTGTTTTCCGGCAGTCATTGTAGAGTAGGGCTTTTTTGGGGAACAGGGGTTGGCTGCTACTGCTGTCATGTTTCTTTTCTAAATATTATATTGTTTCCAATGAGGAAGCACAATAAACCAGATTTCTGACTTTATAATTTCTGGCTGTTTTCGGAACCCTGCATTACTGTAGGCCGTCTGTCACACAGCCATGGCAAAGAGCTACCTGAACATTCAGTCATACCTAGGAACAAGAGAGGGGTGTAGATCTGAATGAAGGACAACAGCTAAACATTTTGCAAGAAACTATGAAGAGAATTGACCCAGATAAAGAAGGTATTCACCAAACGAAAAATGCTGATTGGTTTGAGTGTTCTGGTCATGTAGTTCAGTAGTCTGCAACCTTTGTGGAGCTGAAATCCGTGCTTAACAGCAGTCTACAACATCAGCAAGCTTTTAATTGTTTACTTCATAGTTACTCTCTCTTCTGTGTGTTTCTCGTCGATGAGCCAATCTACATGCTAGGTTTTTAACCTACATGCTAGGTTATGAAAACTCTTTGGGCCACATGACACACTCCCTATAACGTTGTATATCTGAGGTTTTTTTAAACTCATTTCAGTTATATACAACGGTTTCACTTTTAATAAATCGTTTTAAGTAAAATAATGTGTCCTTCCTTACCGTTTATGATTCATGGGGGCAGTGCTTCGTTTACTGGGGCCCAAATGCTTAGCAGTTGATTGGTGGGGAAGAAAGCGGGGCTAAGGAGGAAGTGGGCAAGTGAACTACAACACCCACAATTCTTAGCCCTATACTCGCTAGGGAATAACAGAGGAACAAAGGAAGAAGTGGGTGACTAAACTACAACACCCACAATGCCTTGCCCTACACTCATTGTAAAAACGAAACAGGAAGAGACAGGGCAGAAGAGTGTGTGACCGCACACACCGCTTTGAAGACTGAAGAATTTTTCTCGTGTAACGGGAGTACTAAGCCTAAGCCGTTTTAGAACACACCTATTTGGAACGTTTTAAAATACTATTTAAAACGTTCCAGGGGACTGTGTAGATAGGCCCGATGTCATCTTATTATCTCACTCACACCTTCTCTTTTTTCTCTTTTCCTGTCTCCATCATTCTCCTGCTGTCTTTGTGATGAGAGAGAGAGAAAGCGCACAAAGAAGTTAACCTTAAAAATCATCAGCACATGCAATTGCCTTTGGTCACCTAGTTTGCTGAACACTGACTGCTCATGAACAAACGTCTGTAGGAAGTGCTGCTCGATATCTAATGCAGTCAGGCAGTATGAGTTGAACAAGCAGATGCATTAACTTAGTGGTCCTTACAATACTCGCGCAGGGGAAACCAGTATTAATATCCGCAAATTGCAGATTGGGAATGAACACTCAGCTTATGAAATTGCCTTATATCAAATTGCCTTATATGGCATACAAAACAGGGTCTTTTCTGTTGTGGCACCCTGGATCTCCTAGCTTCCCTGCCGTTTGCTTTTTTTGCACACAGCTGACATTTTTGTTTTGTTTTAGCAGACTTTGTTTTTTGAGGATGCTTTTTAATTGATAAATAAGATCTAACTGCTGCTGGTTTTACCTTTGATTAAGAATTACTGGGTTGTTTTTAGCATAATTTAAATGATGACATTTTCCAGTTATTGTTTCAGCTGTACATTTTTGGCCGATCATTCTAAGTGGCCTTGAGAATCCAGACAGAAAGATGGGGAACAATCATTATTATGATATGTATACTGTGAATCTATATAAGGGTACAATTATTAGGAATTTATCTATATAAATGAATTCTAAACGTACCAACAATACAACTAATATCTAATTATGTATCTTAAATATCTAGCCCAGTATAAGAACCACCACCAGTGCCACAGGAATTAAAAATAACAAGATCTTAAAAGACCTGGAAGAACAAAAATAATAGTCTTAGCCTGGTACTGAAAAGACAACAATATAGGAGCTCAGGGAGCTTCCCTTGGGAGAGCATTTCAAAGATGGGGCCAGCACTGAAAGTGTCCTCCCAGCCCTCCCTTGGACTTCAGATTGAGGGAGTACTCAGAGGAGGGCCTCAATAGATGACCTTAGGGCACAGGTAGATATGGGAGGAGGTATTTTATCAGTTACTTAGGTCCCAAGCCATGTAGATTTTTACAGTTCAAAACCAGCCATATGAATTGGGATTGAGAACTAATTGGAAACTAGTGAAGTCAAGAATGGACTAGTGTGCAATTTTTATAATGCCTGGTCAAGTTTTGCACCAGCTGAAGTTTCTGAAGTTTCTTCACTGGCAGCCCCACATACAATACTTGATTTCTGCTGATCATTTAGTTTTATGGTGGTATACATGATATTTTCCTTCTTCCATTTTACCTTCATGTTAATCCTGTGGAGTGGGTCAGGCTGAGAAATAGCGACTGGCCCAAGATCATTCAATGAGCTTCATGGCTGAATGTCCAATGCTATGCAGGTTTATGCAGAAGTAACTCCCATTAATTTCAACAAGGTTTATGCCTTATTAAGCGTGTTTAGGATTGCAGCCCCAGTCTTGTTTCAGAGTTTTAGCCACTTAATTAATTTATACCCTGCCTTTTTACAAAAAGTACACAAGGCAATTTGCATAAAACAAGTACAACATAAAACAAGATAAAAATGCAACTTAAAAACATGGTTACTACCTAAAGAACTTAAAGTTTATTTCATTTATTTTTTATTGATTACATTTTTATCCTGCCCAATATCTGAGGCTCTCAGGGCAGTTCACAATTAAAGCCATAAAATACAGCAGATCAAAACATAATCTAAAGCTTTAAAAGTTTAAAAATACCATGTAAAACCAAAATAAACAGAGCAACAGTTAGAGCCCAGGGAAAGCCTGTATGGAAAAAAAAAAGTGTTTTCTGGAGGCATTAAAAGGATGTTACATTTTCCACCTCCCGAACTGCTTGAGGTTGTTTTTTTCCTCCCAGATGGTGGGTGCCACTACAGAAAAGGCCTGCCATCAAGGTTCTGAACAAAGAAAATGAAGATTCTACAAAGGCCCATAGGTAGTAAGGGGTTCAGATGTACCAGCAGCAATGGTATTCTGCCACACCCTTTGCTTAATTATGTGAACTGTAGTGAGCAACCCCTTCTCTGTCTCTCAAAATGATAGGAAGGAGATCGATGTTAAGACGATGACATGTAAAAACATCCAATTCCTGAGATAGTATGCATTCATGGATTATTATTATTATTATTATTATTTTTAAAAAGATAACTGAAAATTGTCGAGTTGCCTTGAAATGGCAAATGGTTGATCCCTGCAATGATAATGCTCAGTTTCTGCCTGTGACCTTTATAAGACATTTACATTTTCTTACAAACCTGCACAAGTTACAAGATGAGTTCCTGTTAGTTAAGGTTTGTCTAATTGCTACACTGATTTAGATTTTTATCTCACCCCACGGAGAAGGATTAAGCTGGGGTAGTAGTCCTTTTAAAGCCAACTCACATATAATAAAATGCCCTCTGAAATATGAGATTACAACAATGGTATTCTAGCTTAACTCTGGGCTGCTATAAACTATTCTCAAACAAGAATCTCTTACCAAACTTTCAAAAGATGTTCAACATCAGACTTTAAGGCTGGGGCTGGCCCTTTTTGTGAACCAAGTTGTGGAAACTTCACCAGTTTTTTAAAAAAATGCAAGCTGCGATTTGTGCAGAACTGCAGCTAGAAATATTTAAGGAAATCACAGTTTGCACAAAATCACCATATGTAGCACAATTTGTGCAAAATTGCAGGCATAAATGGTCTAATTAGACCAAATTACGCCACTTACGGCTGCGATTTTACTAAATTGGGGTTTCTGTAAATATTTCCAGTAATGATAATAGTAAAAACGCCTGGAACACAATGTGTTGGACCAGTTTGGGATGCATGAGATGGAGCTGAGCCAGCGAAAACTCACCAAACCTCTACCCTCCCAAATGGATTCCTCCAACATCCTTATTCAAGACAAATTCCACACTGTTGTAATAAAGTAACCAATCAATCCAGCAACCTTATGGTTTCCTATTACTTAAGGTATTGATTGGTGAGATGCCCTCACCTTTGCCTAGCCATCTTTGGAATGAGTTTGCTTTTTCCCAAACTTTTCCCATGCGAGCATACCCTTGAAAGTGTGTATCTGGTGGCAACAGGGAAGCCTCACTGAATATTCCTCATAGGTCTTTCCTTTACTGGCCGGCAGGAGCACAGTTTCCTGATAGTAGATATGGGACTCCATTTTCTATATACCTCCAGGTCCAGTTAATTGGACCTGTTCATTAATGATGGGACTTCCAGCCCAGTCAACAAGCTTGTTCCTGAAGGCACTTCAATTATATCCACTGTTGAACAGCTGTGAGGAATGACAGATGTGCACATGGAGCTCCTCCCCCTGCAAAAGGAAGAAACTGATCCATAAGCACCTTCCTGTCATTCTTACGGATATTTTCCATCCAAAGAAATGAGCAGTGAAAAATACCTATACATGCCGCAAGAGAGTCCACTGATAACCTGAGAGAGCTTGGGCTATTGGGCGGTATAGAAATGCAATAAAGAAATAAAGAAACAAACCTGAATCCAGGTGAAAATACCAAGCTCTGATGCAATGCATCTCTCACAACTGTAGTGAATGCCTTCAACATCCCAGGGGTTTGGCCTTAAAACTCAGCTACTGGATTTGCCAGAGTCCCAGAAAAGGCGAAGCATTGAATTATCAGAAAAGAAAAACAGGTTGTGAATTGCCTGTGAAAATTCACTAATTGTCTTCTGTTGCAGGGCACAGGACATGGACTCCCCACTGTTTCTGATGCTGAGACGGTGGACCATGAGACCCTTAATAAGAATATTTTAAGGGTGGCGAAGGCTTGCCTCTGTCTGGTAGATAGCTTAAAAGGTTGAGGCACGGCTATTGTCCCAAAGGGGAAGCAGCCCCTCTTGCTGTTTTATTTATGATGTGTCTCTTGCCCCCAGGTCTTTTTTCTGCCTGCTGTGCAGCACAACTAGAGTTTTACTCACTGTACCAGATGGGGAGGGGGTTCACAATGAAACAGGCAGGAGAGAAACCTTGGCTGCCTCCACCCCAGATTAAATAACAACTTTAAAGGTAAAGGAGGAATCTTCAGATTGTAACTTTACCCAAGGTAAAGGTAGAAGAAGCACCTTATCTGGCAAGTTACCTGGAAAAGAGGATTTGCTAATTATCGTTTTACCAGGCTTCAGATCATGGATGTTTCTCAGTTCCATAATTGAACGAACTAAAGGCTGTATCCAAAAGCAAAGGAAATGGAGAGCTTCTGATGGCACGCAGTTAAATTGGCCGGAACCATTTGGGGAGCTGCATCACACAAACAGTTTGCCAAAGGAAGTTCTCCTACAGGTAGATCCATTTTTCAATCTATCCATCATTTATTGCGGTCATAGACCAGCAAAATCAATATAAAACATACAAAAGATAGTTAAAAAGTGATATGAAAATAAGATACAGCTTTGTAGACTTCCTTCTCTCTCTCTCTCTTTTTCCGCTATTTTTTTAAAGTGGCTACCATACTGCAGGCCTCGTATATGAACTGTATGTTTATGGCCTGTTTCTGTGTTGTTGTTTTTAAGAATAGTTACATCGCAATGGTTAAATATGCTGTTCTTCCTCATTACTTGTAGATTTCCATTTCACTTCAACCGTGGTTGGCAGCTGCTCAGGACTTGATTTGTCAAGACAAGTAGGCTTAGGCAAAGGAATGATTATGTCCTATATGAAGGCATTATCATTAAATCTCAAATGAAAATATTACAGGCCGAAATTATAAGCAGGAATTTCTACAACAAAGATATCCATTGGCAGAATGTGCCCTTATAACCAGCAACAAGCATACCAAATATATATACATATATATTTAAAGGGGATAATTTTTTGCCCACATATACACTAATAAAAATAAATCTGTTTCCGATTGCTAACTATGCAGCACAGGTGCCTGTTCGTTATGAGAGAGGCATGTTCATTAATTTTCAGCTACGAAAAGTGCACTGTGCCATAAATATACAATTCAAAATGTACTGCTGATGAATGGATACACAGATTGTTAATGTGCCAGAGTAGGGTATTGGGCATAAAACACATGCCAAACAGGAGCACACTGGTGATGTGCTAATGCTTTTAAATCTGGGTTTAATGTAAGCACATAACCAGCTTTTTACATTATTGCTCTAAGTTTTACCAGAATTTAGGGCAATATCTATTTTATGGGACATTTTACTTTCTACTTTATTTAATAGTGCTTGACACCCATACAGCACTAGCACCCAGGGATCAAATGGTGCTTTACAAATGTTAATTAATGAGTAAATGGAGTCACAGATCAGCCCAGTGTCTCAGCTGAAGCTAGAATCCAGAAGTTTAGATTCCTAGATATTATTAAATGTGGGCAAGTGCAAATATTTAGTTATATATATTTGCATGTGGCTAGGAGCAAAGTTTATGGGCATTCTTGCCACAGATGTGCATTGTATGTATGTTTACTGCCTTATTATTTTATCCATCTTCTAATCTTTCATTCTGGTTTGAGCTATAACACCTCAAGCAGACTAGTACTGTTGTGTTTAGAAGAGGGCAGAATCTACACTATTGCTTTAAAATGTTTTATAACAGTAGTGACAACTGTTGAGGTCCAGGACACACTCCATATACAGTTTTCAAAACGTTTTCAAAGTGTTGTATCCTGCTTGGTGTAGATTGGCCATAGGATTCCGAAAGATTTTGTTTGGTCTGCATTTTTAACCGAGCTGACCTAATTCTCACTTTGACTAATATGTGGATCAGAATCCTTCATTATCATTTTGCTTCACTTTTTCCAAATTTTGGGATATGGTTCTTGGCTCATAATGCATCATTTCGATGAAATGCATACATAAATGTGTATTTTGTGAAAAAATAATGTAAAAAATCCACAAATTTCCATCCCTTTCAATGTGGAAATGGGGTGGAAAAGGTTTATGAATGAATTCACATGAAACTGTTGTGGATTGGAAATAAATTGATTCATTCATCTCTAGTTTAGAGTTGATTTCATAGCTTACTACAATAATCTAAAAACAAAATAATAGGTAACCTGAAATTATGGATTTTTCATGAATTAAGGGGACACTCAGTCACACTCAGAGGAAGATCTGGACATACTAAAATAAATCTTAATTGCTGTTTCCATTTTTGCTGAATGTATGTATGCATTTATTTATTTATTTATTTATTAACATTTATATAATACCTTCACTGCTAAAAAGCCATTAAGGCACTGTACAACAATTTAAAACAATAAAACCTTGCAACAGTAAAAGCAAGAACATTAAAAAAGGTAAAAAAAATACCCCATAAAAATTGCACATTTTATAAGGCCAAATTGAAAAGTTGAGTCTCTACACCCTTTCTAAAGGCCAAGAGAGTGATCATAATATTTGAGCAAGCACATTCCATGATTTGGGGCAATGTAGGAGAAAGCCCTTTCCTGCCAGACATGCAGGGCCCAAAAGGGCCTCTCCTGCAGTTCTTAGTATTTGGGCAGGTTCATATTGAGACAGGCGGTTTCTTAGCTAGCCAGGCCCTAAGCTAATCAAGAGTTAGGGGCAGATCTTGATGTTTAAATCAAGGTGAAACATGATGCCTGAAGAAAGAAAATCAAGAGCATGGACAAGCTGAAGTAGGAGGAAATAGGGCAGGTTCATGGCTGGAAACCTTGGTCTGGATCCAGACAAAATAAGAAGGAATGATAAGTAAGCACAGAGAAGTGTCAGATGAGCCACTCACAAGAAGTGAAGGCAGCAAATATATAGGGATGGTGGTCATTTGTTCAGACGTGAGGCTGGTTAATGAGGAGAAGATTCCCTGAAGTTCAGAAGATTTGTTTGTTTGTCTCTGCATGGTCTTCTAAGGCAAGTTCTGCCTTTCGACACCAAAGTTCCTAGTTCAAGGCTGGTTCAAGGAGTTAGGCCTCACATATAGCCCAGATCTTTAATTCACAATGCAGAAGTGTCATAAGCAAGCAAGATGCCACCAAGAATCCTAGAATGTAAGGGTGGGAATCTTGGGCAGATCAAAACTTGATAGTTGACTCCTGCGATGCTTTGCTCATCCAATGCCTGAGCATTCCAGTTAAATTAGAAAGACAAGTTGTAACCTTGTTAGAAAGTTAGTACGAATAGTTTGTTTTTAGTTTCACTTGGATCAGACCTTTTGTTGCTTACTGTGTTGGTGGAATTCTGGATGCACTCTAATATAGGCTGTCTGTATTAAAAGTGATGATGCAAAGTTTTCATTTGTACACAAAAGCCATCAGGTTCATGAATTCCTAATGGAAGAAGACCATGCAGTATATTTTAATACTATTTGATTTTTACAATTTGCTTTCTTACGCAAAATATCTATTTGTAAGTGTCTCTTAAAATACAAGTTCATTTAACAACATTTCTATATGTCTTCCTGCATTAGTGTCTACAAATGTTTTGTGGGCCTTAGTAATATTTTGTCATTTAATGGCAACCACATGCATGTGAGCTAAAATTCTAGAAAGACAGGTTTTCAAGTAGCAGATTTAATAGTCCAGTCTCCAGGCAGCACAAGAGGTACCACTGTATGTAAAGGCTGGATGATAGTTGCCCTAAAGAAAGTTTTGAATCACAAAATTGTTCATCTTCAGCGGTTTGTGTTAATT